>CAUYRH010044787.1:0-25765 GCA_963574655.1 Perodicticus potto
AGTGGAACTCAACTCCAACAAAAATGTTCAACCCCACACAAAGGCATGGAAATTAAACAACCTTCTGTTGAATGACAGTTGGGTGCAGGAAGAAATAAAAGGGGAAATCATTAACTTCCTTGAGCATAACAACAATGAAGACACAAGCTACCAAAACCTGTGGGATACTGCAAAAGCAGTTTTGAGCAGAAAATTTATCACTTTAGGGGCCTATATTCAAAAAACAAAGAGAGTGCATCAACAAACTCACAAGCCATCTTATGGAATTGGAAAAAGAAGAACAATCTAAACCTAAACCCAGCAAAAGAAAAGAAATATCAAAAATTAAATCAGAGATCAATGAACTTGAAGACAAAAGAATCATTCAGAAAATTAATGAAACAAGGAGTTGGTTTTTTGAAAATATAAATACAATAGATAAACCTTTGGCCAGACTAAATAGAAATAGAAAAGTAAAATCTCTAGTAACCTCAATCAGAAATGATAAAGGGGAAATTACAACTGATACCACAGAGATACAAGAGATTATTTCTGAATACTACAAGAAACTCTATGCCCAGATATTTGACAATGTGGAGGAAATGGATCAATATTTGGAATCACACCCTCTCCCTAGACTTAGCCAGGAAGAAATAGAGCTCCTGAACAGACCAATTTCAAGCATTGAGATTAAAGAAACAATAAAAAATCTTTCAACAAAAAAAAATGCCCTGGTCCGGATGGCTTCACACCAGAATTCTATCAAAGAAGAACTTATTTCCATACTGCAGAAATTATTCCAAAAAATTGAGGAGGAAGGAATCTTCCCTAAGACGCTCTATAAAGCTAACATCACCCTGATACCAAAACCAGGAAAAGACCCAACTAAAAAGGAGAATTTCAGACCAATTTCACTCATGAATATAGATGCAAAAATTCTCAACAAAATTCTAGCCAATAGATTATAGCTTATCATTAAAAAAAGTCATACATCATGATCCAGGTTAGGTTTCATCCAAGGGATGCAAGGCTGGTTTAAAATACACAAGTCCATAAACATTATCCACCATATTAACAGAAGCAAAAACAAAGACCATATGATCCTCTCAATAGATGCAGAAAAAGCATTTGATAAAATCCAGCATCCTTTTCTAATTAGAACACTGAAGAGTATAGGCATACGTGGCAGATTTCTGAAACCGATTGAAGCTATCTATGACAAACCCACAGTTAATATCTTACTGAATGGAGTAAAACTGAAAACTTTTCCTCTTAGAACTGGAATCAGACAAGGTTGCCCTCTGTCACAATTACTATTCAACATAGTGCTGGAAGTTCTAGCCAAAAAAAATTAGGCAAGACAAGGAAATAAAAGGGATCCAAATGGGAGCAGAGGAGGTCAAACTCTCCCCCTTTGCTGATGATATGCTCTTATACTTAGAGAACCCCAAAGACTCAACCACAAGACTCCTGGAATTCATCAAAAAATACAGTAATGTCTCAGGATATAAAATCAATGTCCACAAGTCAGTTGCCTTTGTATACGCCAATAACAGTCAAGATGAGAGGCTAATTAAGGGCATAACTCCTTCACCATAGCTTCAAAGAAAATGAAACACCTAGGTATATACCTAACAAAGGAGGTGAAGGACCTGTATAAAGAAAATTATGAAATCCTAAGAAAGGAAATAGCAGAGGATATTAACAAATGGAAAAACATACCATGCTCATGGCTGGGAAGAATCAACATTGTTAAAATGTCCATGCTTCCCAAAGCAATATACCTATTCAATGCCATCCCTATTAAGATACCAACATAATCCCTTCAAGATTGGATAAATGATTCTGCGTTTTGTACAAAACCAGAAAAAACCCCATATAGCTACGGCAGTTCTTAGTAATAAAAACAAAGCTGGGGGCATCACCATACCAGATTTTAGGCCATACTACAAAGCCATAGTGGTTAAGACAGCATGGTACTGGCACAAAAACAGAGACACAGACATTTGGAATTGAATAGAAAACTAGGAAATGAAACTAACATCTTACAACCACCTAATCTTTGATAAACCAAACAAGGATGTACACTGGGGGAAAGACTCCCTATTCAATAAATGGTGCTGGGAGAACTGGATATCCACATATAAAAAACTGGACCCACACCTTTTTCCACTCACAAAAACTGATTCAAGATGGTAAAGGTCTTAAATTTAAGGCATGAAACAATAAAAATCCTCAAAGAAAGCATAGGAAAAACACTGGAAGACATAGGTCTGGGGAAAGACTTCATGAAGAAGACTGCCCTGGCAATTGCAACAGCAAGCAACAAAAATAAACAAATAGGACTTAATTAAACTGAAAAGCTTCTGTACAGCTAAGGAGACAACCACCAAAGCAAATAGACAACCTACACAATGGGAAAGGACATTTGCATATTTTGAATCAGACAAAAGCTTGATAACTAGGATCTATAAAGAACTCAAATTAATCCACATGAAAAAAGCCAAGAATCCAATATATCAATGGGCAAGAGACATGAATAGAACCTTCTCTAAAGAAGACATACGAATGGCTAACAAACATATGAAAAAATGTTCATCATCCCTAATTAGAGAAATGCAAAATCAAAACCACCCTGAGATACCATCTAACCCAGTGAGAATGTCCCACATCACAAAATCTCAAAACTGCAGATGCCTGCGTGGATGTGGAGAGAAGGAAACACTTTTACAATGCTGGTGGGACTGCAAACTAATACAACCTTTTTGGAAGGAAGTATGGAGAACACTCAAATAACTCAAGCTAGACCTCCCATTTGATCCTGCAATCCCATAACTGGGCATCTACTCAGAAGGAAAAAAATCCTTTTATCATAAAGACACTTGCACCAGACTGTTTATTGCAGCTCAATGTACAATCACCAAAATGTGGAAATACCCTAAATGCCCACCAACCCAGGAACGGATTACCAAGCTATGGTATATGTACACTATGGAATACTATTCAGCCATTAAAAATAATGGAGACTTTACAGCCTTTGTATTAACCGGGATGGACGTGGAGCACATTATTCTTAGTAATGTGTCACAAAAATGGAGAAGCATGAATCCTATGTACTCAATTTTGATATGAGGACAATTAATGACAATTAATGATATGGTGGGTGTTAGGGGAGGGGAAATTAGAGAGAAAAAGAAGGAGGGGTGGGGAAAGGAAGAGCAGAGAGAGGGAAGAAGCAAGGGGGGTGGGGTCTTGGTGTGTGCCACACCTTTTGGGGGCAAGACACAATTGTAAGAGGGACTTTACCTAACAAATGCAATCACTGATTTCTTGTACCCTCAATGAATCCCCAACAATAAATAAAGTTTTAAAAAAAGAATTTAAAAAAGAGGTATACTTTATGAGTTGAATCATGTCCCCTAATAATTTATATGTTGATGCCCTAAGCCCGTCCTCAACCCCTGTACCTCAGAATGTGATCTTATTTGGATATAAGGTTTTTAAACATGTAATTGGTTAAGTTAAGCTGAGGTCAAACTGGAGTAAGACTGGTGTCCTTATTTTTAAAAAGGGACATTTCGACACAGAAACAGGCATATATATAGAGAGAAGATGGCCGTCTACAAGTCAAGAATAGAAACCTGGAATAGATCCTGCATAACAGTCCTCACAAGGAACCACCACCACCAATACCGTGACTTAGGACTTGAAGTCACCTAGTTTCTATGCATTAGTAGGGCAGCCCTAGCAAACAGATACAGATACAATGGCAGAGTCTCATTCACTCACTCAGGGTCTGCATGGCTTCTCACACACTCAGGGCAGGATACCTCCTCTGCCCTTCCCTCAAGGAGCTCATGACCACAGTTTAGTGGTCAAAAGCAAGTAGAACATTTCTTTTAACAATTCCATTGAGGGGAAAGTTGAGGGCAGATCTCATCATCCCATTTGTAAAGCTAAAGGAAGGGAGGTTAAGTGACTTTTTTAAGCAGAACATCACATAAGTGCATTGACCTTGGCTTACCTCATTTGTCAAGGAACAAATGGTTTCAGCTGTAAGTTAGGGGTAAGGGAGGAGGGGAGTAGAAAGTCTCTTCTTTAGCTAGGCATCATTTGAGGAGTTGGGTATTACATAGTCTATGAAATGCTAACATCCAGACATTTGTCTCATTCTGTCATTGCAATTTTTCACCCTTATTTGTGTAGATTTTCTTTTCTTCCATCTACTGGTAGTATGTTTGTGAGATGTTATGTGTGGTGAGTTCAACAGCAAGTAATAGCAATATTCCTCAGAGTGATGAAGAGCAAAGGACATAAGAATAAAATTGAATCAGTAGGGAAAAGACTCAATTAGGATGACCACTCAGTGTATTCAGGTGCAGAGAAACTATTGTATTTCTTTAGCAGAAAGGTATGTTTTATGTCAGTAATTGAGTTTTTGCCATCCTTACCCTCAGCTCTGAGAAGCAGTTGGCAGTGTTTGAAATGACACCGTCTCAGCATGGCTGTTCATAATTATATAGACTGATACTTTTACTAAATTGTACAATGTGATTCTCATGGAACCAAATACAAAATTCACATTCAAGAGAGATTTTGCCGTGCACAAATTGACCCTGCAGGATCTTAAATCTGAAAATGTTGGTTGTTATAGGCTTAAAAAATATCGCTCTGCCTTATTAGAAGCATATGCTAACATAAATGACTTGGTCTTTGATAGTATAGCATTAAGAAAGCAATTTGATTTCTTTATCTTTTAAATGCTTTTTTTCTTTTCATAGAACATATTGAATGCTTATTTCTCCATTAGAGGGCAATGTTTCACAAATTTTAATTCTGTCCTCACTTGGAAATTTTGAATGGTCCATTTCCTGATGATAGTTTTTTAAAGCCTTAGAAAATTATCATGATTTCAATAACTGTTTAAATCAGAAGTTTGGAGACACCATATATTAAATCTTCATATAGAATGTAAAACCAAAGAACTCATAAGATATGTTTGTTCATTTAATACAGCATTTGTGATCACTGACACCGATGTACAAAATATTTGTAGCATCAAACTGAAGCTGATAAGTCTATATAATAAAACATTAAGACTTCAAATTATTCATTAGGCTTTATAAGCTCTGATCTTTAAATTTTCGCTGAAAAAAATCCATTTCCTAGATCTTTAATTCCATGATGTAAACTCAAAGCATATATATATTCCTTCTACTCCAGTATGTTTCCGTATTTTTACTCATCCCTCTCACCACATTAGGTTTTGATTAGGCTTTATAAGGTGAACTGATAGGCAAATCTAACCATCTGATATTTCTGCTTCCCAGATTCTACTCATGAACTCCGATACTGGAGGGTGTATGTTAATGACTGGATGTAAAGGGGGCGCCATGCAGCCTATCCTCTCTGAGAAGTTTCATTTTCTAATGGAATGGTTTGGCCTTCCAGAGTTCTATGTCTCAATGAGGTGTGAAAGCCATTTCCAAAATTTAAGCTATCTCTGGTCAAAGACTTCAGCTATTTGGAGCATCTACAAAATGGTAGCCTGGATTACTTACAAGAAATAAATAAGTTGTATAGGATTCTTTTTTCTACCCACATAGTCATCCAACAATATTAACTTCACTCTCAACTTTTATGTCTCAAATCTATGAGTAATGTACACTTTGTTGGGACAGAACTGGTGAGTGAAAATGGCCAGAGGGAAATCTGTGGCTTGGGAAATTGTGGGAGTTTGATGGCTTAATAGCAGTATGAGATAACAAGTCTAGACTATATGAATTGAAATGTTATTATATGCTTCAGAATAGGGGAAGATCTGGAAAATGCATTTACCTAATACATTTCAAGCCTATACAAACTCCAGAAAACTGATCTGCAGGTTAAATACAGATCTAACGCTCAGGCATTGTTACCATCACTCATGGACCTTGGGATGCTCAAAATTAAGTAATTTACCCCTTTAGCTTGCACTTTTAAGCTCATAAGTAATGCTTTTCAGTGTCTTCTTTATCAGGTTGTCTGAGACGACTTGAGCCCGCTGAGTAAAGGACATCTGTTATCTCTTCAGCTGGCCAGCGTTTTAAACCACAGCCGTGGCAGGGTTGGATGAGCCTCTCCAGGGAAAGGAAGATCTTATTCTCTGCCAGACCACAAGGTGAGATATTGAGAATGTGTTGACATGTAGCACCGTGAGAAATGTACAAAAACCTAAGAACCAGGCAAGAAGAGGAAACTGAGGCTCCACTGGGTTGACAGGTCCCTCGGCTTCCTGCCGTGTTTTCATTTCCACGGGGCTTTTTAAAGCCATGACACTGTCAAGATCCCCTAGTCTTGCCAGCTCTCACTCAAAGAAAATGGCCTTGCCTACTGCTTCCCTGGGAACAGGTTTGGTGGCATGAGCTCCCTCAAGTTCTCTCCTTTCCTACTAAAAATTTATCTTTATGTTTTCTAGGTCTTATCTCCTTTTCTCAAAAGGAGGACTGCCCCTACCATTTTTCTAACTTCTCAGAATGTGATCTTCCTTCTAACCCATTCCATCCCATTATCCCTTCAGAACTTTGCTCCATCAACTTACCTTTCCTTGACATAAAATCATACTAAAGGTGTTCACTTCCAAAAAAAACTGGGTTTTGGTGACCCATATTCTTAAAGTGTCCTGAACACATCAACGCCTTACTTCTTTCACATCAACGCCTTACCTACATTTCTATTGTGTTATCTTAACTTTAAATCTATAATACCACTTGCTATAATCTATTTCTGGGTTTTTAGGCTAAGATTACTCTGGCAAAGCTTCTTATGTGTAGATTCAGTGACCTCTATTCAGCCTCCTTCATACTTAAAATTTCTGCAGTATCTGACCCTGACTGCCTGAAAACGAAAACTGCCTCTACGAAAACTTCTGCAACATTACACTTTCATGGACAGACTCCTATTTATCTGTCTGTTTGATGGTTCCTATTTTTCTTCTAATATAAAAAACTGTAGGGTACATCAGAAGCACTTGGAACATAAATTTCTGGAGTCTACCCCAAAATTCTATGATTCTTTAAGTCTGGCGTTGAGCCTGAGAATTTGCATTTCTTACACATCCTGATTCTGACACTGCTGGTCTGAGGCCCACACTTTGAGAACTACTGCTTGAAATGGACATGTTCTATCCCCTTTACCCACTTTTTATTAGAAAATTCCCCTATTTCCATGCTTCACTTGTTACCTGTACATGAATGACCCTTACCAATTCTTACCAATGACCCTGACCAAAGCTTGACGCCCCCTCAAGCCACTCAGGTTTACTACTGTCTACTAAACATATCACCTCTGCTTATATATTTTACAGAAATCAGCATGCCCAGAATGATACACTGAGTCCTATACTCAAAAGGGGCTTCTCTATGTATAGAGAAGGCATCGACCTGCCTGCACAAGACACTGGAGGCAACTTTGACTTCCCTTGCTGTCAGTCCTTCTTCCCACATATAATGATTTACAAGTCCTTCTTGCCAAACATATGATGGTTACAGGCAGAATCAATCCTATACATTCTATCTCCAGTATATTCCTTTGCTCTGTTTTTCCCCCAGGTTTTCTTATCAGCTATATCACATATACTTCTCCTTTATCTGCCTCTTTCATTATCTCCCATTCCTGTTCTAAAAGTCATCTTAGTAAAATTAAGATCTGATTATGTCTTTTAATCTTTTGTTAAAAACAGAAATTTAATGACTGTGTATTAACTGCAGTGTAGAGACATGCTGTCTCAGCACGACATTCAAGACTTTTCACATTCCAGCCACCACCCAACTTCATCCATGATTTTCCGCTTTGCTTCTGAACTGGTGGTTACACCTGACCACTCACCACGCCCAGAATCAACCACACTGAGTATATGATGTCCACACTCATGCTAGATTCTTCCTTTCTGTTCGACATTCCCACTATTCACTGATCTGCTTTCTGACTCTCAGCACAATTGATGCCTTTGCTTGGGCTTCCATGCTGTTTTGTTCACATAGCCTATTCTTTCCACCTATTATAATAATTTCCCACTACTATGTGCCTGTGTCCATACATCAGGCTACATTTCCAGGTTGGACACTCCTTGAAGACCTGAGCTGTGTATCAGTCATATTTGTACCCCTAGGACACAACGCAATTCTTGGCAGACAAAAGATCTCCAATAGATATTTCATTTGAATTTAAGCCCTACAGTTACATGAACCTGGTAAAACGGAATAGATATGCATGAGACCTGGGTTTCTAGCCATGTGGCTAGGACTGTGGATTTCCAGTTCTTTTTCATCACTTTTGCCAGAGTTGAAGTAAATGCTTAAGTGTCATAGATGTCTCCCAACTAGGATTGCCCAGTACTTCCCTCAGAGATCAAGTTCTAAGTTAGATTTGTAGACTATATGTCCTGAAGTCTTAGCTCTCCAACTTTGTTTTGTCTGCTGAGATTCAGAATCTACCTTTGCTTTTAAGGTGGAGCCATGATGGCGCGTTTCCCCAAATATAGTCTATAATTCTCCCATCAAGCCCACCCTAGCCCTCTACTTGCATTTGTCAGGGGGCTTAACCTCTCTGTGCCTCCTTCTCCTCACTTCTAAAACAGATCTAACAACAACCTCTACCTCTGAGTCTCTGTCCTCGGCTTGTAAAACAGTTTCTCAACTAGACTCTCTATAGGCAATTTTCTTCCTCTCCCACTTGAAAAATATTTAAATGAGTAAGTTTAAATATTCAATGAGTAAATATATTTTAGCTACTCAATACATAGTCATTCTTTTTAATGGTATCTATATTTTGAAACTATTCCTGGGGCCCACAGCACAAAACTCTAACTATTAAAGTGCCTGGAGATGTTTGCATATGTGAGGTTGTCGGGGTTTGATATGTAATAACTAGAGACACAAAATTGTTTTTAACAGTTGGGCCTAAAAGCACTGAAAATAGCTTCAGTCTCTTCAGATACTAGAAATGTGTCTTAAACATTTTACGTGACCTGACTTTTTAGTGTGTAGAAACATATTCTGTTAGCTGGTACACGTCTACGTGCCACGGGAGAGCAATGAGTTTGTATCATACCGCAGTTTCCAGAATAGATGTGGGGGTAGCAAATATTAATATACTTAAAGCTGTGTTGAATCCATTTTTTTCTCCTTCTTGATAGAAATTATGTTTCTTCTTAATCCACGAACATATAAATTTGTCCTCTGTGGAAAAAAAAGCTAAAAGTAATTTGACATTAAAATCTAAAATCACTTAAACTCCTTTATCCACCCCACACAGAGCTCATAGCCAAAATATTTTCCTATTGAAATCTTAACTTTTTTCTGCATTTTGGAAATAGTCATTCATTCTTGTAGCATTCCTGGGTCTTAAGACAGATAATTCCAAAACCCTACCCTCACTTTACCCACCCTCCCCCTGAAATTTGAGACTCTAAGGGAATCTGAGACAGCAAGAGGTTAAATGGCTTTCTCACGACCACACACCGTGTTAGGGTCAGAGCTGAGGTTAGAAACTGCAAGTTTCTCCATTTCTCTCTTCAGTGTTTCTGGTGGTTACCCACCCTCTCTATTTATTTAGGTGTAGTAACTGTGCTGGTCACCAGCCAGTGAGGTGAATGAGGGTTCACAGTGGGACAATCAGATATTTAAAGGATGACCTTTTAAGAAAGCATTTTGTGCCCTTTGTTTAAAGTATCACAGATACTCTCAAAATAAATCTTGCTCTCCATTTGTCTGTTTCAGGAAGTTTGTGTATGTCGCCATAGCAGGTAATAAGCTTTAGGACATATGGGAATCTTGCTTGGTAAACTTTAGGAACATTCTTTTCCCAGGGCCATCTTGTTTTATGTTTTTATAATAAAACTATAACAACTCTCTAGATCACATCTTGGAAAATAAGAAGAAATATTTACTTACCGTTATAGGATACAGCACTGATAATATGATCAACTAACCAATAGCGTCCACCAGACAGGGATTAATGTACAACTGAGTAGGTCACCCAGTGAGCAACTCTGCGGCAAGTCATTCTAATGGTAGTCTACGTGAATGGTGCCTTCTGGGGTTGTACAGTGCACAACATATGTGGCCTCAAGCCATGGCCCTTTCCATGAAGCTGAAGGTTAAGGTTATGCTCACGTGTGCAGTGATTTCCAGCTATATGCTTTTGGTTAGTCCATGAAAGATGCCAACAAGATACTTAAGCAAATTTTATAATATACAGAAATAATTACAATTTGTGTCTACGTTTGTTCTTTTGCTTCATTTACCATTTTTAAAATTTACTTTGTCTCTTCTCTTTTCGGCTAGCACTATATCTCCACTGTGTCCCTAGAGTTGTATGTTATTATGGTTTTTTTTTTTTTTTTTGGTTTTTATCTTACTTTTTTCCACAATTTATTTTTTTTAAAACAGATGGAAGGGAATATGCCTGTATCATATTGCTGTTCTTAATAGTGAATCAGAGTAGCAAATGATTATATGCCAAACACTATGTTGAATCTATTTTTCTCCTTATTATTAAAAATTTTGTTTCTTCTTAAGCCATGATTGTACTAAATTATTAGTTGAGAAACTTAATTTATACTTGTATTTAACTATATACTTTCTCCTACAAAGCCCCTTCTTCTTTCTCTAATCTCTCATAATCCATTTTTACTATTAATTTATTTTTGTAATCAAATAAGAGTGTGAAAAATCAAGCCTGGGCAACATGCTGCCAGGTCCGGTGGTTTTGGATTAGCGATTCTGTGACCATGAATCTGTCTAGATGTCCTTCTCCTTCACCTGAAAAATGAAAGAGATAAATCAATCCCCAGTACTTCTCATAATTGTAAAGATTTATGAATCAATGAATTCTTTTTTATTACAATGTTGATACATGGCAAATTATTTATGATTTAAGGGAATGTAAGCTGATGTTACATGAACCTCTAGGTTCTACTTTGACCAACAATCTGTTATAGCAAAAAAAAAAAAAAAAAGCCACTTATAGTTAGCCTAATAAAATTATGAGAAACAACTATTTCCCAGACAGGCAAGGTGGTAAACTAAAATATGAGCTGGGGCTAGTCAGCGGCAAAGGATTCCAATCCCTATATCATTATTATTGTTATCATTATTTTAGTATTATTCCTATCCTTATTACCTGTAACATATTACTTGAGAAAATCTAGTATTATTCCTATCCTTATAACCTTTTCTTAATATTACTTAAGAAAAATCTATCTCCAAATTTATAAAATAAAGATGGTATATAATTCATCCGGTTTTTGTAAGGTAAAAATGAAATAATATATGTGATGGCATCTGATACTAAGCAAGTATTCCCCAAATGCTAGTCATTTTTCACTACTTTTGCCAACTCAGAGTAAAAACAACTATCTAACACAAAGTTTGGGGGTGGGCTAAAGTTAAAAAATACTAGCTTTAAAGGGGAGTGTAACTTATCTCTAGCATCATAAATAATGGCATGATTTAATTGATTCATTAGTTGGTAGTATCTGAAGATCCTTGGGCAGCTGGGATCTGAAGTATCTGAAGATACATTTTGGTCAGAGTGACATATGAACTCACTACCATGATGCAGAAAGTACAGCCCTATCACTTGCCCAGTCCATGACATAGCATCAGCAGGAACTCTAAGACTTCTTGACAGGATTTAAACCTAGACACAAAGATAGTAAGCATGAATATACCTAATCAACTACCATAGCTACTTTTTTTTAAAGTATTCTGAGATATGACTATAAGGGTAGTTGAAGTTCTTCCCAAAATGAATTATAGTTCAAGACATATGTAAAAGTGATTTGTTTCACCTGTTGAGAAAATGGAAAGAATTACAAATGAAACATTTAGAAAAAGAATCTGCTTTTCCAAGTAAATAAACAATTCACAAGTTAAATGTAAATCTATTCAACAAACAAACTGAAAAAAATTTTCAAAATTTGAAAGGGTTTTCAGGACCTTCATTGACTTTAGATAAACTAATAGCTCAGATGGACTGAAATAACAGTGGTAAAACAGGAAAGACATCATTTAAAAATACTCTACATTAAAATTTGAGAGAACATGCTTCAAGAACTTTCCATTATTTAACTTACTGCATGTAAGGCACTTGTTCAATAAAAAATATATTCCTATATCAATTTCAATTCTTTCTGTTGCAATTAACACTCTAGCCATGTCAAAATGTCTTTAAAAATACAAGGAATTTCTCTGGCCTAACTTATGGAAAAGGTACTAGCTTTAGACTTGATCTGTTAGCCCAATGACATCACCAAACATCTGGTTTCCCTCTCCCCATTTGTAGGCTTTTCTTTCTTGGCAGTGTCTCCATTCTCAGGTTGAGAATCCCTTTTGAACAAAGCATTGTCTAGAAGCTCTTGATGTTCAACACCTCCTTGTTCATTTCCAGTAGAAAATGGGAATGTCTACTTCCTAGATACCTCCATCCCAAATCACAGCATTGAGTCTCTGGCCCTCGTTGGCCTGGCTTGTGTTAATGTGCCTTCTCCTGAACCTTTACAGTCAGGAAGAGAAACTGTGAGGATGGTCTAAGTCAGTCAGGACTAGAGTTGCAGGTAAGTCTGTGGCAAACCACAAGGATAGGAAATTCAGAGTCAAGTTCAGAAGGGGGCTGGGGGAAGGAGGAGAGGAGGCACCCAACAAATTTGAGCCTCAGTGATTTCCTTGAGCTTCTTATAATCTAGTAAGGTCAATAAAGGAAAACTAATAAAACGAATTGTGAATAGTATTGTACACTATCTTGGTTAGAAGAAGCACTCTGAATTTCAATGTAGTTATCATTCATGCAAAATTCAAACACAGATCCTCTGCCTCTTTCTTACTTGCCCCTATAAGTTTCTTATGTCTTGAGAAGAATAGGTTCTGACGCTGAACTGAATGACCAAAACACATTGATCGGACACCCTGTCTCGGAGACAGGAGGGTGGAAGTAATGTTTTTTACCAAATCAATGGCTTTTCTATTGTTTATATACAGTAAATAACAATAATATAACCTGTCATGTTACTTTTCTCATAACTTCAAAAATGATCTTGTTCCATTCTTAAACGTAATTTATTGCTTTTCAGAAAATGACTCTGGTAAGATTTACTCAAACATTCTATTTTTAATTTACACAATGGATACTCAATGGAACAACATATACGATGTTCTAGTACCAGAATTATTTTATTTCTGCTATACCCTGCCCCTTCTACACACCAAAAAGGAAAGAAGGGGGCAGAGGGGCACTGTTGTGCTATTTGAACCATTTATATTGTCCGTATCCAGACTCAGATTCTAAAGTGTGGAAAATGTAAATAAAGTTGAGAGAGTGAAAAGCATGTTTTCAATTAGGTTGTGTATTTTTTCACCCGTGGCAAAATTTCTCTTTAGTTATTTCCATAACTCATCACAAATACATTACTAAATAAATAATTATTGTTCATCTTCCAAGCTTTTTATTATTCTACGTAAAGTTTCCGTACTCGTATTTTCTGTTTCCCCTCCTTCCATAGCATTTTGGAATTTCAGAGAGGACAAATGATCATTTAAAAGTAAATTGGAGGTGAATCACTTTGATAAAAAGTAGAAAACCACATTTTTGGGTAAGTTTTGATTTTTCTGTCTGAATAATCAGTGGGACATAGACAAAATTATCTCCAAGACCAGCTGCATTCATTTTGGAAAGCAACTATTCCCTTCATTTTGTATTCATTGATACTGTATCTCTCAGCCCATCAATGATCACTGGATGATCCTGGGCTAAGCTGCTGGCACTGCTCATAAAAATGCTAAGGGGGTAGGCAGCAATATTCAAAATCAAATGCCTCACTTCCTAGCGGTCTAAACTCAGGCAAGTTGCTGCACATTTTCAAACCTCGGCGCTATGAAATGGCAATGAAAATAAATAGTCCGCAGGGATTTCGTGATGAGAGAATGAAATAATACACACGAGAAGCTCAACGGGATGCCCGGCACAGGGAAAGAGGCTGCTGACACGTCGGCTATCGCTGGGAGGTCGTTTATCTATAAAGCATTCCTCTAGAGAAGATAGCCGACAGCCTCTGTATATTGCGAAGCTTTAAAACTTGCTCAGTATCTTTCCAGAATAATGTGGAGAACGTGATTATCTATGATCTTTAGCATAATTATGCTAAACAGCAAATTATGCTGTTTGACGTTCATTTGAACGTCTCACTCCTTGGTGAAGTCTGCACAGCTTTTAAGCAAAGTGAGCATTTGCTCAGGAAGCTTAATAGAGTGACTTAGGGCAGTTTTCTCCACTGGTGCAAGGATGGAAAAACTGTCCTGCAGTGGAGAGAAGAGATTTAATGTTTGAACGTCCTAGATGTTGGCAAAGCAAAGAATTTTTAGTGTAGGGTGGATCTTCAAACTGAGAATGAGGATGGGATGATTTTAGCATGAAGAATTCTGAATAATATGAATGGATTGGTAGTTCTCTTTGCTTGTAGAGCAATTAATCTTTTCCCAACTAATGCCATAATTTATCTGTTCATGAAGATATAGTCATGCATTGCCAACGATGGGGCTTCATCCAGAGAAAGGTGTCATTAGGCAATTGTGTCACTTGAGAATGTCACAGGGTATACTTACTCAAACCAACACAGTACAGCCTACTACACACCTGGGCTAGCTGGCATAGCCTACTGCTCCTAGGCTACCCACCTGGACAGAGGTCAGACTCCAACAACATACCCCAATGTGAATGCCTGGGGAGCAGAAGTTTTTCTCTGCCCTTCCCATGACCCCTGTCTCAGTCCCATTCTCCCTGGAGGAGAGCCATAGAAACTGGAATCCTTCTTCACCAAGGTGAGTCACAGAAACCAGAACTCATTTTTCAAAAGCCAGTCAGAAAACCTAAAATTATTCTGTTTAAAAACTGGCCATAAAGAAATGATCTGACTACCTCCTTTAACTGTCGGTCCCAAGGCCCATGTTCAGAGTCCTGCACCACCCCCAGAAGGAAGGAAGAAGAAGAACTTCTCAGAGAAGTCAACACGAATCTGGACAGACGGCCTTCTTGGGTGTCCCACTCAATCTATTAACACGAGATCGTACGGTTTTGGCCCATCGTATTTCTACATGGCTGTTCATACTTTATTTGACTTAAGCATGAAACTCTGTGTCTGGATTTTTATTCTGAAGGCTCCTGTGTATACATGTTAAATACATCTGTGTGCCTTTCCTCCTATTAATCAATCTGCCTCATGCCAGTGACTTTCAGCCAACCTCCAGGGGACCAAGGGGCTTGACGCCCACAACAGCACATTACTGTACTGAATAGCACAGGCAACCGCAACATGTGGTATCTATTTGTGTATCCACAGAAAAGATAGAGTTAAAATATGCTACAAATAATTAAAAAAAATGGTACCTATACAGGGCGCTTACCCTGAACAGAGCTGGCCAGACTCGGAGTTGCTCTCGGTGAGTCAGGGTGAGAGTGTAGAATACACGTGAAGGGCTGGGATGTTACCGTCCACTAATGAAGTGTACTGACACGGGCCATACTAAACTGATAAAAATGTTTTTCTTTCTTCACTAATGAATTAACCTTGACTTACTGTAACATTTTTACTTTATGAACAATATTTTCTTTTTTTATAGCTTGATTTTATAAGCTTCTTTGCCATTTTTAATTTTTAAAATTTTTTTTAAACTTCTTTTATTAAAACT
Source organism: Perodicticus potto (assembly GCA_963574655.1). NCBI lineage: Eukaryota > Metazoa > Chordata > Mammalia > Primates > Lorisidae > Perodicticus > Perodicticus potto. The sequence goes on from CAUYRH010044787.1 coordinate 15,702, forward strand.
TAAGACGTACATGCACACATTAGCCCAGGTTGGGACCGCCAATATCACTTTCTTCCACCTCCACATTTTGTCCCACTGGAAGGTCTTCAGGGGCAATAACATCACAGGTTGTCATCTGTGATAACAAAACCTTTTGGAAGACCTCCTGAAAGCCCAGCCTGGGGCTGTTTTACAGTTAACATCTTAAGTTGAAAGAGTACACTCTAAAGGAACAATAAAAAGGTATTTTTAGATAACTTATAGATAGCAATGAAAGTATAGGAAATACATAAAACAGTAATGTGCACATTTGTTCTTATTAACAAGTCTCACGTATCATACATTACTGTATGCACAGGAGGTTTGTATCCACCAACATCACCACAAACCAGGGACTAGTGATCTTATAGCAGCTATGCCATCCCTAGTGGACAGGAATGGTTCAGCTCCATTTTAATCTTAGGGGAACACCCACAGCTATCCCCCCTTGTTGATGAAAGTTCATTGTGAAACACGTGACTACATTTGACATGCGTTGGTAATTTACTTCCTCACGCCCAATCTTATCAATATTTCACAGGAGCCCTTGCAATTCCTGGGGCAGGGAAGAGGTGAGGAGGAGGAATGGATTTGGGTTGATTCACCAAGTTGCAAAAGGAGAGAGAACTAAAGATGGCTTAAAGAGTAATGGGTCCCAACACAAGTTGGAATTAACCTGTAAAAGACTGGGAACTCTTTGTCATATGATTCCAGTCCTCTTTTCAAACTGAACTAAAGGAAATTAATATAACATTTACTCAAGCTGAACAGCAAACCAATAGAAAATTAGAAATAGTTTGTGAAAGTAGGAGTAATTTTTCTGTTTTTAAGAACACTTTATCTTCCCATTACCTATTAATTAACTTCCCATATAGCACTTAGGATAAGGAAATATAATACTGTACCAATTATTATTAAAGAACGGATAGGTTTGTTTTGTTTCAAGGTTTAAACACTAGCTCTTTTTCACAGGATCTTCAAGTATTGAGTACTATTTTTTAATGATAATTTATTGGCACTATATAGACTAATAATCACAATGATGTTAATTAAAAAAATGAAAAAAAGATGTTATGGCTGTTTCCAAGATGTTGTCAAATCTTAGAAGATGGTGTTACTTTTCATCCAAAAGGGCATTTATTGTATTTTCCTAGAAAATTTTGCCATTTCTAAACATCATTTATAGCACTTAATAGAGTATTGGAAAATGTTGTCTTCTAACATAGGACCCACGTTAGGACTCACATAACCCTTCCAGAGTGGAATTTTATAATTTTCATCATTCTCCTGTTACATTTCATTTTCATTGCACCCCATATTTTCTGCATCTCAAAAACTTGTTGCTTACCTGAACTAGAGATTTTTAAAACTTCTTAGATGATTTCTTTCTAGTTAGGGGCTATATTGCTGTTTCTTGCAATAATTTTCAAATCCTGCAAGGACAGGAGAGTAAATTGCTCACATTTAAAAACTTGTGGAGATGATTTACAGTTTGGGCAATAATGTAATGACCCATCTCTCTGTAATACAGTCCCTTAAGGGGCTCCTTAGCACCTGAGATAATCCCTCCATTTCTAAATCTGTGTGCCCAGTAGACACACAGGATTTGTGAAGATCTGTGTTAGAATACTTAGTGACACTGAAATTGGTGGATCTAATTCCACAATATGAAGGTCTATTGTTTGATTTTTGACTATGTGATGTGTGAGCTTCTACGGACCACAATCTTTCCCAAAATACACATATTGTTGCAGTATTTCTACAATAGCAAACAATGTGAATCGTGAGATTTCATAGATGTCTGTATTTATCGTGACAATTTTCCAACATATATCAGCCAAGGGTCTTCCTTTGACATAAATAACCATACCAAGAACATATCATATTTATTAATATGTGGTGCTACAATAATTACCAAATGATGGAATTCAAGTGTTTAAAGTAATTGAGACCTTTTCCAGTTTGCACAGAGAAGCCATATAGGTTCAGGGCTCTCCTGCTACAAGCCCACAAGCCCCTCCCACACACTAAGCTCAAGTTTACTCCTGGCCACTGGCATTTACTGTTTGCTGTGCTAGGAATGCTGGGATTTCCCATATTTTTGTCAGGCTCCTTCTCATTACTCATCTCAGCTCAATTGTCTCTGCTTCAGAGAGGCATCTCCTGTCCAACTTAACAAAAGCAGTCCTTGTTTGTATCATTACTCTAATTTTTTTTACACTCACTATAACTCTGTAAAATTATTTTCTGTATTTCTTTACATTTTAATTATCTGTTTCTCCCATCCCCACTAAGATTTAGGCTCCATGGAAACAGAGAATTGGTCTATTTTTGCTATATCCCCAGCACCAGGAACAATTGTTGGCACACAGCCAATGCTTAACAAATATGTTTTGTTAAACAAATGAATGAATGGATATTTATGGAAGTTTCTTTTAAGGGTAAGCAGTCAATAATTAAAATGTAACCTTGAATCAACTGAGACCACCAACAATTTATGTTCTTAGAGAGGCCATTTTAGTATTCCTTTCTTAGAACTTTGCTTTGGAGCAACTTTATGAAACAACTTGAAAGATTATTTTCAACAGCCCTGTGAAAGCTATTGCTATACCCTTCATAAGAAGTTATGGATGGGGTGGTGCCTGTGGCTCAAAGGAGTAGGGCGCCAGCCCCATATAGCAGAGGTGGTGGGTTCAAACCCAGCCCTGGCCAAAAACTGCAAAAAAAAAAAAAAAAGTTATGGATGATATTTTTCTCAAAATGAATGTGTCTTTCCTCTTTTTCTATAAATTCTGATATACAGAAAAATGTCTTCAGTGTTCTCTGTATTAGGAAGAAAGAGAACTTCTCCTGAACAAGTGGCTTGTTTTTCTTTCTTGATGCTGAAACTCATACATGTAATTAAATAATCCTCTTTTCCCTTTTGGCTTGTTTGCTAGGAAATTCAGAGCCAAAGTTGCAACTCACCTATGGAGAGTGTAGAGCTTGAGTTTTATACATTGAGCTTGGGTTTTTTGTTTCTCCACCCTTATTTTTTATTCAGTTGGAACTTAGTACCCAATTTCCTCTCTGACTTCTTATTTATTTGCTTTATCATAGTGTATAACTCTTTGTAATCATATTGTTTGGAATAGACAAGGTGGAAATACACGTTAAAGTGAGATCATGGGCTGGAGCACGATGTTATTTTTGGATCTTACATTTTGAGGATGTAAGTGGAGGTGGAACCCTCAGTGATCCGGAGCCCTTGGGATAGAGCAGGTGTGCTATAAGACAAATTGGAGAACTTCCCTTCTTAGTGACTTGTTTTTTGGCCCGAGTATTTAAGATGCTCCATATGCTTGGACAAAATCGTCTTCCTAAGAAAAACATAAAAGTTACTTTTTGGACATTCAAGGAGGTGAAGGAAGAATCCAGACTGCTTTGAAGGAGTCTGCCGCACTGCCTGCAGTGCAGAAGGGTATAAACACAACCCCAGATGCCAGATGTTTTAGCATAGCAATGTGAAGAAATACTCCCCTTTCTTTATTTACACTTTACAGCAAATATTTTGCAAAAAGAAAGCAAAGAATGTTGATGTTCCACCAGTTAAGCTTCAAGCATAACAAGGTTCCAAGCTCCAAAATGTCAGCATTCCTTGTTGCGTCCTTCAAAGCACTGCGCAGTGATAAACATCTGGCATTCTATTTTCTGGTGTTCAGAAACAATGATTACAGGGACCATAGAGGAAGGCAGAAGAGCTTGCAACGCTGATCAATTTCTGTTTCTTTTTCGGGGTTGCCAGAATCTAGTTGAAGTTGTCATCAGTGTTTTATTTTGTTTTTTAACCAGGGTAAAGAATTTATAAATTTACACACACACACACACACAAAAACACACGACAATCACTTCTCCTGCCTAAACTTTCCTCAAACAGTATTTTTTTTTTTATTATAGGACCATCTACCAATCTGGAAATGTGTTTGATAATGGAGTCTCACTATTCTGAAAATGAATACATTTAAAGCAGTTGCTTATAAGTGACCATTTGGATATTGTTACCAACCTAAGGTTCTTATTTCTTACTCTCTTTAGTAAATCAAACGAAGAGATAATAAATCATATGCTTAATAAAACATCAAAGACAGACCCTGCTGGGAGAGACTACCAGTCCCAGTTCCATCATATCTGCTGGGAAAGGTCTGATGGCTGGATAGTAAACTCAAATAGGCTGGGAGAGACAGAGACGGAGGGCGCTTCATAAATCACATCCCTCCAGCATGCACTCACCAGGCAAGGGAAAAGAGTATACAAGTGTGTCCTACCCATAATTCACAAAAAGACAGATATATCATTTTGTCCTTGGGAAGGGAAGATCCTATTAAATTACATTTCAGAAACACTGAAGCCCTTTCCATTGAAGCCATTGCCTTTATTCTTCTTAACTCCAAAATTTAGAGAATTCAGTTTAAAAAAGACCAAAGCAAAAATTAAGGTTGTAGAAAAGAAAAAGTAATGTTGCAGACCAACTTATCAAACTGGGACCTTCAAATAAAAGATCAAAGTAAGGGAGTGTTAACAGGAACCTTCTTTAATCCCAGCAGATGAAAAGATTAGGAGAGATTCTAAATGACACCAAAGTTTTGTCACTGCCCTCCAGGTGAAAAGAAAATCTCCATCTTATCTTATGAATAAAGAAGACCATAGCAGGAGACTGAGGTCCTGACCTCCTGAAGAGATTACAGAAATATGAAGCAGGCCCAATACCTGTTCTTATCTGGAGAAGGAAAACTAATGAAAACAACTGGAACAAAGAGGAAGTTAGAATGGGTTTTTGAGATTATTTGAAAATTTACTTTACACTGTTTTTTCCTTTGGAGGGGTGAATATGACCATATGGCAAACCGCAATTAACCTTTTTTTATTTCTTACCTTTTCAGTATGTCTTAAAAAGTATTTGTGCTTCTAGATGAGTACATTATGTCATACCATACCTGAGTACATAATGTACAGTAGATGAGTTTATGATGTCGTACGGTACATGAGTACATAATGTACAGTAGATGAGTACATTATGTCATACGCTACTCTCTTTTGTGTATGAACCTGCTGTTATTGACGTAACCTGCCATAATTAGGACTGAATTCCTTCCCATACCCTGTAAGCTATCACCCCCTTCACTTATTACTGTCCCTTCCAAAACCTGGCCTTTGTGAGCTGACAAGCCAAGCATGGCTTAGGTAAACATCTACTAAAGCAAAGTTCATTGACCCAAATGGGATCAAACCCAGTACGTGACTTTATTCCACCAGCCTCTAAGAAACCCATGAACAAGCCATATGAAGGATGATAACATAGCCACATGATTACATTTAACATCTTTACATTTTTATTTTGTTTTTGGTTTAGAGGTTAAGCAGTTCTTGTTTGAACACTGTAAAATCTTGAGTAAGATTATATTCATAACTAAAATTGCTGAACTTTTAAGCAGAATAGATGGTAAACATGTCCATAACCAGTTCAAATGCCTTGGGCTGCTGACTTTGTCTATGGCAATGTTTTTAATAATAAATAGTCATATTGGCCAGGCGCAGTGGCTCACACCTGTAATCCCAGCACTTGGGAAGCCAAGGTGGTTAGATTGCCTGAGTTCACAGGTTCGAGTCCAGCCTGACTGAGCCAGAGCGAGACCCTGTCTCTAAAAATAGTCAGGTATTGTGGTGGGCACCTGTAGTTCCAGCTACTTGGGAGGCTGAGGCAAGAGAATCACTTAAGTCTAGGAGTTTGAGGTTGCTGTGAGCTATGATGCCATGGCACTGTACCAAGGGTGACAATGAAACTCTGTCCCAAAAGGTAAAGAAATAAATAATTAATTAAATAAGTAGTTATATTACCTCATACATAACATCAAGCAGGGAAGAAGAAAAGATGAACTCCCACAGTTATCAGAGTTATCCCTCCTTGTACAATGGCTGGTTCCTTCTGGGTCTATCTGCCAGCAACCTCATGCCCTTTAAACGACTCATCTACGTTAATAGTGACAACAGTCCTATGAAGTAGGTACTATGATTCCCACTTTACAAATGGGGAAAATTAGGCAGAGATAGTGTGTAACTCACTCCAAATCATGCCGCTAGGAAGTAGCCTTGACTCTTCCCTACTGTACTAACTGGCTTTCATGAATTTATCCATACCAGCCATGCCTCTATTCCCTGAATAAAAGGCCCAATAAATATTCAAAATTTAATTAATGTTCATTAGCTTAGCAACTGGCAAAATAATTATGTCACTATTTACTAACATTTTATTTCAGCACTCTTTTCTTATTGTGCATAATCATCTCATCTAACTGAGTTAAAATATTTCTTTTCTTTTCTTTTTTTTTTTTTTTGAGACAGAGCCTCAAGTTGTTGCCCTGGGTAGAGTGCTGTGGCGTCACAGCTCACAGCAACCTCCAATTCCTGGGCTCAAGCGAGTCTCCTGCCTCCGCCTCCCAAGTAGCTGGGACTACAGGCGCCCGCCACAACGCCCGGCCATTTTTGGTTGTAGCCGTCATTGTTGTTTGGCGGGCCTGGGCTGGATTTGAACCCACCAGCTCAGGTGTACGTGGCTGGCGCCTTAGCCTGTTGAGCCACAGGCACCAAGCCTACAATATGATGTTTTGAAGTATATATATACATGGTTGAATAATATTGGTATTTAATAACTATGTATTCTTGGACAGTCCCTTAGATTTATCAAGAGATTAACTAATTTTAATAAGGATCTCATTCTTTTATTAAGCTTAGATTTAAAGTAAGATATTAATTGTGGCTATCATATGGTTGGAACTATGTGAAGAAACAAACAGAAACATTCATCATTCTAATTGGAAAAATACTCCAATGACAATGGAACTAACCTGGTACTGGGAATAATTTTTTTAACTCCTATTTTTTATATATAATTTAGATTCCTTTAACAAACATAACTAATTTTATAATATGTTAGCTTTGTACTGGGAAATATACTCTTTTTAATAAGCAGATTGAGAATTTGGGTCTTATCTACTGCCTCCTATCAACGTTGGCCTTATGTGTGTCAGAATCGCACACTCAGAGCTCTGATATTCCACTCCTCTCTGCCACTGAGACCTTATCCAATGCTTGTTCAGCTTCACAGGCCATTGTTTAGAGATGGCCACAGCAGAGATGGAACTGCACAGGCCAGAATTGTTGACATTCTCAGGCTGAGGCCAAAGTGGAGGGAACATTTTTCCTCTTCATCTATAACATTTTTGAATTCCAAACTCTGGAGTAGGAACTCTAGACTCCTTGGAATTGACAGACAGACTTGGCAGCAGGGGCTGCCAGGAATTTTCTACTTTTTATAGAATTGTTTTAATGCTTTATTAGAGAAGAAGCACTCTGTTTATGTTGGTAGGATTTCAAACGCTTTGGTATCATGGCCTCTTTGTTGTGCTTGGAAAGCAGTAGCCCATTCCCTGGGGTCACATTTAGGGATGACAGGACTCTAGCCCACTCTGTACAGACAGTGTTAGTATCGCCTTCACTGGAGAATGTGAAGCATTTCACCAAACTTGAATTGTTCCTATGATACAATTACAGAATCCTAAAGACCGAAGGGTAATACTGCCTTGAGGCAGCGAAGATCCAAAGTAGTTAAAGAAATTCATGTGAAATCAGACTGAGAACCAGAAGCAGCTCTCTGCTGCCTGGCAAGTGAAGCAGAGCCTAGCTGCTTCCCATCTCACCACTTCTGAGCCACCTGGCATGGCTTCTTACCACATGCCACCCTCTGCAGGAGGTGCTGTGAGATGAGATGGGTCGTGTGTATTAGGGTGTCCAGTCCACTTGTCCCTGAGCTCAAGCCTTCCTATGTCCTCTAAAATACTCTTATTCGGTTGTTAGTTCTGCTATGTCAAGGAAAGATGTTTGAGTCCAAAATGAAGGGAATTATATACATTTTGAATTCTGAGAACATCAGCTCATACTCCCTCACCTGCAGATAAAATTCTTCGAGGTGTTCTTTTTATAAAATTTGGGTAAAATCCAAGTGCTGCGTGAAGATCTCCAGACAGGCCCCTGCCTCTCTCTGAGGGCTTTTCTACATTTATACTTCCTAACAAGTACCGTCTCCAGACATGTCTTTGCCAAAGCTCTGGGGGACATCACTTCCCCCCACAAAATCCGTCTTCCCATGATCGCCCCATTTCTCCTCCTCTATGTATTTCTGAATTCTCTTACTTCTCTTCCTCAAAGATGCAATTTTTAAAAAATGCTTACATTTCTTAAGCAGGGTTCCTATTTTATTCACTTTTGTGTCTCCAGGATGTGATTCCTGGATTCCTGAATCAAAATGAACAATAATAAATGTATCTTTAAAATTGAGAGACATTATAATTTAGCAGTTAAGAGTCTCTGAGTCTATGGGCGGAACCCATAGCTCAGTCAGTAGGGCGCTGGCCACTTACCCCAAGGCTGGCAGGTTCAAACACGGTGCGGGTCAGCTAAAAAAACAACAATAAAATTGGTCTAAAGTTCTCCTTTTTAGTTGGATCTTTACCTGGTTTTGGTATTAGGGTGATATTTGCATATCACCCTAGAACATATTGGGGAGGATTCATTCCTATTCAATTTTTTGGAATAATTTCTTTAGTATAGGAATAAGCTCTTCTTTGAAAATTTGATAGAATTCTGGTGTGAGGCCATCCAGACCAGGGCATTTTTTTGTTGGAAGATTTTTTATTGTTTCTTTGATCTCAGTGCTAGAAATTGGTCTGTTCAGGACATCTATTTCATCTGGGCTAAGTCTAGGCAGAGGGTCTGATTCCAAATATTGATCCATTTTCTTGCCGTTGTCAAATTTCTGGGCATAAAGTTTCTGGTAGTATGCAAAGATAATCTCTTGTATTTCTGTGGCATCAGTTGTTATTTCCACTTTATCATTTCTGATTGAAGTTACTAGAGATTTTACCTTTATTTCTAGTTAGTCTGGCCAAAGGCTTATCTATTTAATTTATTTTTTAAAAAAACCAACTCCTTGTTTCATTAATTTTATGAATGATTCTTTTGTTTTCACTTTTATTGATCTCTGATTTAATTTTGGATATTTCTCTTCTTCTGCTGGGTTTAGGCTTAGATTGTTCTTCTTTTTCCAATTCCATTAGATGGCTTGTGAGTTTGATACGCTCTCTTTCTGTTTTTCGAATGTAGGCTTCTAAAGTGATAAATTTTCCACTCAGGACTGCTTTTGCTGTATCCCATAGGTTTTGGTAATTTGTGTCTTCATTGTTATTACACTCCAGGAAGTTAATGATTTCCTTTTTTATTTCTTGCTGCACCCAAGTGTTACTCAGCATAAGGTTTTTTAATTTTCAAGCCTTTGTGTGAGGTTGAGCATTTTTGTTGGAGTTGAGTTCCACTTTTAGTGCCTTGTGGTCTGAAAAGATGCAAGGTAGAATTTCAATTCTTTTGATCCTGCTGAGGTGTGTTTTGAGTCCTAGGATATGGTCAATTTTGAAGAATGTCCCATGGGACGATGAGAAGAATGTATATTCTATATCTTTGGGATGGAGCGTTCTGTATATATCTATCAAGCACAGTTGTTCTAAAATCTCACTTAAATCTCTAATATCTTTATTTAATTCTGTTTAGAGGATCTGTCCAGCTCTGAGAGAGGGGTATTAAAGTCCCCTGTTATTAGCAAGGTCTGTTTCACAAATCTGGGAGCATTTAATAGGGTACATAAATATTTAAAATTGAAATGTCTTCTTGTTGTATTTTTCCCTTAACCCATATAAAGTGACCATTGTTATCTTTTTTGACTTTAGTTGCTTGAAATCCACATGTATCTGAGAATAAGATTGCAACTCTTCTTTTTTTCTGAGTTCCATTTGCCTGAAAAATTGACTTCCAACCCTTAACTCTGAGTTTTAATTTGTCTTTTGACGTGAGGTGAGTTTCCTGCAGACAACAGATAGATGGCTTGTGTTTTTAATCCAATCAGCCAATCTATGCCTCTTCAGTGGGGAATTCAAGCCATTGACATTTATTGAGATAATTGA
>CAUYRH010044789.1:0-28012 GCA_963574655.1 Perodicticus potto
AAAACAGAGGTATTTGGAGCTCTGGAGGCACAGAGAAGAATCTCTAGGTACAGAGGATATCCAACTTTGCTTGGGAAAGTTAGGAAAGAGTTGCAGAGGAGGCCACGGACACAGGAATCTTGAAGGATGAGCAAAACTTCCTAGGCAGAGAGGTGAGGAGGCATTTCATGCGAGGGAAACACTGTGTGATGGCAGAGGAGTAACACAGGGTCCCGAGTCAGCAGAACAACAGTAGATGGGCATAGTTTGATAGTATGTTGAATATTTGTGCTTTGAATTACAGGGAGCAAAAGGAGGTGAGGCTGGAGGAGAGTGAGCCAGGTATTGAAGACTGCACACACAGTGCCTAGAAGTTTTGACTTCCTCTTGCAGACAATGGGAAGCCATTGGATTGTGTTAGGCAAGGTAGTGACAGGCTGATTTATCTTTCAGAGAAATTTGCAAAAGGGAGGAGGATGATTCAGAAGGAAATGAGATGAGTTTGGAAGTGATAAATGTGTGAACAAGTGAAGGGGATAGAGATGGAAGGAAGGTCAACTTAGTATATTTAAGGTACTCAAGAAACGGTCAAGTTCTGGTAGGAAGTTAGAAATATGAGTCTACGAGGCGGCGCCTGTGGCTCAACGGACTAAGGCGCTGGCCCTATATGCTGGAGGTGGCGGGTTCAAACCCAGCCCCAGCCAAAAACTGCAAAAAAAAAGAAATATGAGTCTAATGCTCAGAAGAGAGACCTGGATTTAGGAGGATTAACAAGTAAGCACTGACTGAAGCTACAGGAGTGGATGATACTGCTTTGGGAAAGCATATAGAGGGGGAGTAAAGAGGTCAAAGGCTGAATTCTAGAAAATGTTAGTATTTGAAGTTGGGAGGAGGAAAGATTTGGAAAGGATGGCTGGGGTACAAGGATCTGAGGAGTGAAGGGAGGTTGGAAGGATGTTGGTGAAGAATCTACTCGTTTAAGAAGTTTGGATGTGGGTGGTGCCTATGGCTTAGTGGGTAGGGCATCGGCCCCGGGTACTGAGGGTGGCAGGTTCAAACCCGGCCCTGGCCAAAACTGCAGCAAAAACATGGCCGGGCGTTGTGGCGGGCACCTATAGTCCCAGCTACTCGGGAGGCTGAGGCAGGAGAGTCGACTGGGCCCAGGATTTGGAGGTTGCTGTGAGCTGTGACACCATGGCGCTGTACTGAAGGCAATAAAGTGCGACTCTGTCTCTACCAAAAAAAAAAAAGTTTGGATAAGAAGGAAAGGAAGGAAGAAGTGGAGGGAAATACAGTAGAACATCCATAGTTGACCACTTCCCTACATTGACCACTTCCTTACGTTGACCTAATTGTCATAGACTAGACATGTACCACATGTCTATATTAGTACAGTGGGACTAGCTCCTTATGTTGACCACCTCCATGTGCTGACCAGTTTGTTATAGTTCCTTGGGTGGTCAACTTACAGAAGTTCTACTAGATCTTACTTTATTATGTCTGCTAGGGGAAGAAGAGTGAAGAGGTTGGAGTTCAATAGAGGAGAGATGGGACAATATTTGGAGGTAGGAAAGGACAGCAGGATAGAATCCACACCCAGAGGGATTAGTCCTAGGCCAGGGAGGTGGAGGGGGGCCCAAGAAGGAGGAAGGAAATCAGAAAGAGTTTAATACAGTGATTTAATTTAGAATCACTGAGGTAACTTAAAAACAAATGCAATACCTGGGCCACACCTTGGAAGTTTCTGGTTTAATTAGTCTGAGATGGGTCCTGGATATTGGAATGTTTTCAGAGCTTCCCAGGTAATTAAAATCTGCAGTTAAAGTTCAGAGCTACTGGTTTAATTGTAGGTAACTTTTTAGATTGGTGATAATGGGATTGGATTTGAGGAAATTCATACTTAATAAAGGCAGGCTGAATAGGGAGTGGTCAAGATTTGGGACAGATGAGGAATGAGGAGAGAAAAGGAATTTAGAAGGGAAGAGAACTAATGTCAACAGTGACTTTTATGTGCCAGAGATACAGGAATGAATGAAGCTCTGTCCTTGTTCTCAGAGATCAGAATCTTCTGTGAGAGACACCTCACAACAGCCTTTGACACAGCATAGTTCTTGACCAGTTACTCTTTTATTTTTTGTCAATTTTTCTTTTTCCAATAAAGGAGAGGGAAAAATCTCACAAAACCCGGCTATTTCACAGTATAGATTATGTATAGAAATATTTTTGTAAGCCTTTGGAGGAGCCTTTCTAGGAAGGCTGAGGAAAGAACTTTAATTATCCTAAGAGGCTGAACTATCCCCAGGTTCACTGGCAGGTCTACAAGCAGATAGTGGTTGTGATCTGCCATGTGCGTATGTTACTGTGATCGTCTGTACCTGGGAGGTGGCTAAAATTACTAATTTCTCACACTGAAACACTTTGATGGCCATTCTGCTAATGTGGGAAGCCTCTATGAAGAAATTATTACGGGATTCCTTTTCTCAGAGCAATGCTATAAAAAGGCTATAATTTTTTCCTCTTTTTAAGACAGGGTCTTACTCTTCTGTCCCTGGGTAGAGTGCTATGGGGTCAGCCTAGCTCACAGCAACCTCAAACTCCTGGGTTCAAGCCATTCTTCTACCTCAGCATCCTCGGTAGCTAGGGCTATAGGTGCTAGCCACCAGCCTGGCTAATTTTTCTATATTTAGTGGAGATGGGGTCTCGCTCTTGCTCAGGCTGATCTCCAATTCCTGACCTCAAGTGATCCTCCTGCATCGGCCTTCCAGAGTGCTAAGATTCCAGGCATAAGTCTCTGTGCCAGGCCAAAAAGTCTCTATTTTGCAGGAGAGCAGAAAACCTAATCTTTGCTACTGTTGGTCTGTGTCTGACCTGCAGCGACAGCTTTGTCCACACGGGAGACAGGTGCTTCTCTGGAGCCTGAGCCTTCCCATGGAGAGGGTCCACTGCCTCTGTTGAGCTCTTGCATCTTCCCCAAAAGACTCAACTTCTCAGGGCTCCTGAGAGGGCTCCAGTCTGCCTGTCCAAGCCAGCTGCCTAGGCCCCTGAGTTTTAACTATGAAGCTTAGGCTTTTTGGGTAGGAGCCTCCTTTCCTGAGTAAGATTCCTAAAAGAACTGGCGGTGGGCTAGGAACGTGACAGAGAAGGGAAGCTTGGTTGGGAATTGACTGTGGTACTATGAGTTTAAGGAGGTGGTTCTTTCTGTTACTTCATTATTTCCTTTTCTATAAACAGAAGTTGAGGCTTGAAGAATTAAGAAACTTGCCTATGTCCTTGAGGATAGGAGCTGTGTGAAGTCCAATCTGTTCCACTCTGCTGTTCTTCAGGCTCCTGGCTTCCCTCTGTTGCTATAAGTCGGCCCCTTTGGGAAAATCTCAGTTGAAAGTCACCTCAGTGCTCTCCTTCCTCCAAAAATAATTAGGCCAGGTCCCTTGCACTGTAGGGCATATGGGCCTTCTACTGGGTCTCTGTTTTCTCATTCTGGGAACTGAGGATGTTTGAAATCCAGGTGGGTTTCTATCCTGGGATGAGGGCGGAGGGTGGTCCAGAGAACTGCTGGATGGGAGACAGCACACCAATTAATGTTGGGCCTCTTCTCAGACGCTTAGTGTTTCCATTGCAGAGGTATAAGTGAAAGTCTCCAATCTCACCCTCAGAGAAGAGAAAGGAAAAGGCAAGCTTATTCCAGCCTGATGCTTCATGTCTGTCAACTCCGAAGTCTCATCTGTGAAAATCCTAATTTAGGTTTTAAGTTTTAGGTGGGGCTGGCCTACAGAATTATCTGTAATTCTGCATCAAGAATCCTTTTTCAATTCTGCGGACCCCTCTGAGGGCTATGAAAGAGGCAAGCAGGAGGTAAACATTCAGGTTAAAACCTGCTAGAGAGTCAGACACCACAGCAACCCTGACACTGTGTCAAATTGCACACTTTCTATCCACCTGGGTGTGCTCTTGGGGGACCCTCCCCCACACACGTTTTCCCTGCCTCTTTCTTGCCACTTGTCTCTCATACTCCTGCTTGCGGTCACTGCCAGACCGCCAGAGCAGCCCAGTGCCTGCACATGATAGGCACAGGTGAGTGCCTGGATGCAAGCAGGCACTTGGGCACCTGGAATAATTCTGCTGTTTCATGTAGTCTTGGTGCTGAGTCACTCACTGGCCCATACTATGGAAAGTGGGGCAGAAGAAAGGCAGGGTTTGGAGCAAGGAGAAAGTTTCTTAGCAGTCTCCATCTTTGAGACATACAGGCAAAGATGGCTCTATCCTCATCTTTGGACAGGTTAGAATAGGCCACCAAGAGATGAGATTAGTTCTCAGAGAAAAATTTTCATCAGGGAGGAGCGAAAATCTCCAAGCAAGTGAGAAATAGAGGCTGGGAGTCTCCTTGCCTGGGATTTCTTTATTTTTTATGTATTTATTTGAGACAGAGTCTTACTCTGTTGCCCAGATTAGAGTGCATGCAATGGGGTCATCATAGCTCATAGCAACCTCAAACTCCTGGGTTTAAGACATCCTCCTGCTTCAGCTGCCCAGAGGGCTGGGATTACAGACATGAGCCACGTCATATTTTTTAACACCAGGGTTGGGAAAGCAGGCTGCAGGACTGGAAGCTGGAGGAGGCTGACATGTCCAGAAGGCCTGACCTACCTGGGGAGAAGTATGCCAAGATGCTTTTGAAGTGATACTATTCTAAATCAGTGGCAGGCTGCACAGCAATGACATTAACAACAATACGATACATCAGCTTTTGTTCACACCAAGGGAAACACAGACTTCCCACAGCCCAGGCTGTTTCAGTGGGGCCACTATTGGTGGGGTCAGATCTATAACCCATTTCACGAACCCTAACTGGATTCTTGGCATGCTCCAGATATTTTGTGAGCCCCTACTATCTCCGTGTAGTATTCTCAACTCTAAAGTATCTGAAACTTCTGGGGCTGAGAGCCCTGCCTGCCTTGGGGTTAGGGACCCGGCTGGTCGAGGCATTTTTGCTCTTGGAGGTCTCCTGGGATAAGTCCCCCTCTCCTGCCATCCAAACTCTCTGGAGCCCTAGTCATCTCCTCCTCCCCCGCCCCCCCAGGGCAGGGTTCCCTTTGTAATTAATCCCAACACTCAAACCAGAGGGGAGGAAAAACGTGTTAATGAGGTAGTGTCCCAGACTGACTGGGGCGGTCGTTGCTCGCAGCTAGAACACCGAGTAATTAAATTATTTTTGGGAGGTGGGAGATCTGGTGGTGATGGTGTCAGGGAAATTCCCGTATGCAGGGAAAGAGGGGGGGCATCCGTTGCCACTAATTGAAATCAGGGATGACCCTCCCTTCTTGCAGCCCTGGAGGGGGAAAAAAATCAATCTGTGCACGTTTCAGATTCCATTGGGTTTTGTGTAGCTGGGTCTGTGGCCCTAAAGAAGAGAATACTGCCAGCCCCGTGGGTCTGGGGGTTCCATCTCTTGCCCAGAGGGTCTAGGAAGACAGTCCCAAGAGGGGCTGTGGGCTGGACAAGGGCAGGAATCGAAGCAGCCCCCTGTCCACCGTTCGGGGTAGGGGTCGCAGCCCGCCGCTGATTCCCAGGTTCCGGGAGGGCCGCCGGGCATCTGCAGGCGAAGGGCCGGGGCAGCGGCGACTCCGGGAAGAGCCGGACCGCAGACAATGGACGCGGTGGCGGGAGGGGCGGCGACTGCGGGAACAGCCGGGAGGCGGCACCCGGGAGCGCGCGCTCCCCCGCCCCCTGCACCCCCGACTCTCTTCCCCTCCCCCTCCACCCCCTCCCCCTTCGGCCGTCGGCTCCCGAGCTGATTACCGATCCCTGATTTCTTGATCCTTGGTCCCGCCATGGGAGCCTGAGCGCCCCCTATTCCCCCCTGGCCCCCTGCCCCCGGGGCCTTGAGGGGGAAGAGACAGCGGTCTCGGACGGAGCCCGGGGTGACCAGACTCTAGCCCTTCTCAGCACCCCCATCGCCCGCGCTGCTGGTCCGGGAGCGCAGAGTTCGGAGCGCCCCGGAGCGCTGCGGATACAAAGGCGCCGGGCCGAGCCGGGCGCCAGCTGAGCCCACCCAGCGGTTCGCAGCGGCGGGTGAGTGCCGGACGGCGGGGCCGCGAGCAAAGTTTGCAAAAAAAGAAAGGAGAAAAAAAGAAACAGAAAAGGAGGACAATCCTGCAAGGGGCCAGGGGGCACCCGGCCACGGGGCGAGCGGGGTGGCTTGTGGGGGAAGGAGGGCTCTGGGCAGCCCCCTTCCGGTCCTCTTCCCCCTGCATGGCGGAGTACCCCCCCAACTTTGGGGAGAGGAAGGGGCGCGCAGTGAGGGGGCGGAGCCCGGGCCTGGAGAGCCGGGGACTTTCCTGGGCCGGGGCCGGAGCGGGGGCCTTAATGATCCCGGGGGAGCCGGTTGAAGCCGGAGACTAGGAGCGTGTGTTTGAGGTGGGGGGAGAGGCGGTGGAAGGATCGGAGTCTGGAGGTATTGGAAGCCGAGGGTGTTTTGGGGTGCATACACACCTCAGGAGTGTGGGGAGGGAGGGGGCAGGTATGCGTTCAGGGTGTAGAGCGGGTTGGGGAGAGTAGTAGGGGTGTGTACAGCCCTAGGATGGGGCTAGTGGGAGTAGACGGTGTCCGGGGGGCCCTAGCGATCGGCCCCGGCATCCCTCTCCCCGATGATATTTACCATTTGGGGTAGTCTGGGCTCTACCTTAGTGAGTTTTCAAGGGTTGGCGAAGGATCAGCGTGCATGATTCTTTGTTTTTGTGTGTATGTGCACGCCTTTACGTGCTGCATGTTCCTGCAGGTGGGCCCCTGGGTTCGGATGTATAGGTGTTTTTCTGTTCTCAAGTGTGCTGCGCCCAGGAAGCGGCTGACCATGCATCTGCCGTGTGTTTGGATGTGTATTTATGTGTGTCTTCGGCGGAAGGGGTGTGTGTCTGCGTGTGTGTGCTGGGAGAGGGGTTTGTGGGAAAGAGGAATGTAGGTACTGAGGAAGGTGGGTGTGTAAGAGCAGAATTGAGTATGTGTGGATGGGTGTGTTTGCACCTGTGTACAGGGAATGGTGTGAGTGAGTCTGTGTTCTCTTGCATGTAACCTGTGTTGATGGGTATCAGTATGTGTGCCTGCTTTAGCTGGTCTGTGTGTTTCTAAGTGTGAACTGGGGGTGCCTCTTGTCTCTGCAGACAGGCTTTCCTGGTAGAAAGCCCAGAGGGAAGGCTGTCTGCAGGATTCTGAGGCTTCTCTCACAGCCCTGCTTGGGTTCAAGGGTAGTGTTTTAAGCATCCGAGACCTCTGGATGACAGGGAGTGAGTTGTCTTATGAAGTGCCCATTTGGGAAGTTTTTCTGAAAGAGGGTGTGTGTTGTAAGGAATGGGGAACAAGGGTTCTCCATGTAGTCCTAGAGGAATTTCGGGGATTGGAGGAGCCAGGAAGAAGAAAAAGAGGAATCTTGCTCACCATCGCAGGCTGGGTTCTAGGGCTTGGAGAGGCTCCATTCTTGGTTTCCCTCCCAGCTGCAGCCCAGCCCCCTCAGATCACAGTTCTCTTGGAAAGCTGTCTTGGAAATTGCTGCTTCAGAGCCCACTAATTCTGTCCTGCCTCTAGGATCCCAGAGTTCCTGAAGAGATGTTGGAGTGGGGTGGAAGCAAGAGGAAGTACACCTGGGGGGATGAAACACAGTAGGAAACAGCTTAGGTTCCCCTCATGGGGTTGAGAAGGTGGCATGGGGTGTTTCTCCTGCAGTTCAGACTGTGGTTTATCACATAGTTTCCCTTCTGTTAGGTGGGGATGGAGCTGTGGTGTGGAGACAGGTCTGAGTGTCCATGTGTTGGGGAAGGGGAAGGCACCCTGTCTGAGGCTATCCTCACCATCACAATAGTGCTGGGTGTGGGAACTTGGGACTATCTGGGAAGTGGACGTTTCTCTCCTTAGTGGACAGCAGCTCCCTCCTTTCCCTCTCCTCTCCTTTCTTTTTTAGGGTGAAGGGGCTGGCCATATCCTTCTTTAGGATGCCAGCCTTGTTCCTCCATGTCACACTTTCAAGCCATCTTCCTCTGGCTGCTAGAGGCTGGGTTGAGACACCTGGGTTTAAGAGCTGAGGTTGTGATTGCAGCTACCCATTAGGGTCTCCCGGCAATTGGAATTGGAATGTCAGAGGCTCTACTAGGCCTGTGCAGTTGGAATGTTCCCTCCTTAGTCCTTGGGGCTTCCTATCCTTCTTAAGACCTTGAGATAAAAGTAGTGGGGGTTAAAAAACTTTGGGGTTGAGGAAAGGGGCAGAGTAGGAAAAGACCAGATTTTCTTTTTTTTAATGATCCCTCCAAACCTGACGCTAGTCTGAAGGCTACGGTTTCCAGGAGAGGCAAGGCACTTGTGTGAGATGTTATGCCCTGGCCTTCTGGATTCCTTGTTTGCTCTGTATGCACTCAGCACTTGTATGGTCTCTTTTGTATTGGGGGAGGGCTATCTTCCAGGCAGGAGGAATTGTGGTCAGATAATAGGAAGTGCCCTTTCTGAAAGTACTTCCAGATTGGGAGCTAGTGGCCCCAGTGGCCCCTCCTTGCCCATTGTCTGGCTTCTGACTTCTATTTCCTCTAATTCTTGCAGAGCAGGCCTCTCTGGTGTGACTCCCTCTGCTTCTCCTGACCCTTCTAGGTCTGAGGAAGGTCTTTTTCTGGTTCTAGAGTAGGCCAGACTTTTTTATCTGCTTATCTGCTTTTAGCCAGATAAAAAAAGTTCCAGTTAGAGGGGAGGGAACTTGGCTAACAGAAGCTTTGGCAGGAAGAGGGAGGAGACCTGGGCCTCCCCCATCTCCTCTGAGTTTTAGGAATTCTAGTCTTCTCCTTTGCTTATTCTTCCCAGGATAGCTCCTTGCAATGTGGGGCCAAAGCAAGGAGTCAGAGAGTTGGTTGAAATTAGTACTTAATGGAGTGTAACGTTGGGCAAGTTGTTAAACCCATTCTTCAGCCTGGAAGGTGTCTTAAGGCACCGCTAAGCTCAGACTGAGCCCTGGTCCCTCCAGTGGCCTGCTTCTTTTGCTCGTAAATTCTGGCTTTGCCACTTCCTAATTCTGTGACCCTAGACAAAATAGATATCTTTTTGAAGCCTCAACTGTAAATGGAATTAATAATAATAATAATGATCCAGCATGTGACACAGCACCTGGCACATAGGAAGCACTCAGCTGAATAGTCTGGATTCTGACAGATGATTATTGTAAGGGAGAGAGATCTGGGTAGTGGGGCAGGACAGTTAGTTGATTCTGCACTTCTTCAGCACTACCTACTATCTGCAGGTGCTGTGTGAAGCGTAGGGGACGGAGGAGTGAATTTCACAAGAGAGACATGCATAAACACGTTGATTCACTGTAACCCAGTGTGTCGTGTGGAGGTGTGTTCAGGAGGCCACTGGAGCAGAGAGAAGAGTGCTTGGCCCTGGGGTCAGGTGTAGGAAAGGTTTTGGACGAGATGTGCCCTTAGGTAGATTTTTTAAAAAAAATTAAGGTGAAGGCTCAGTGCCAGCCACAGACACCTGAGCTGATGGGTTTGAATCCAGCCCGGGCCCGCCAAACAACAATGATGGTTGCAACCAAAAAATAGCCGGGCATTGTGGCGGGCCCCTGTAGTCCTAGCTACTTAGGAGGTGAAGGCAGGAGACTCGCTTGAGCCCAGGAGTTGGAGGTTGCTGTGGGCTGTGATGCTACAGCAGTCTACCCAGGGCGACAGTTTTAGGCTTTGTCTCAAAAAAAAAAAAAAAAAAAAAAATTAAGGTGAAATTCACATTCTATAAGATGAACCATGTTAAAATAAACAGAGGCATTTACAATGTTGTGCCAGCACCCCTCTATCTAGTTGTAAAACAGTTTCACTATCCCAAAATGAAACCCTTACCCAATTAAGCAGCTGCTCCCGAGCCCCCTCCATCTGCCTTAGCCCCTGGCAACCATCAATCTGCATTCCATCTCTAGGGATTTACCTATCCTGGATATTACATAGAAATGGAAACCGACATTATGTGACCTTCAGTTAGCATAGTGTTTTCAAGGTTAATTCACGCATGTATCAGTACTTCAATCCTTTTTATGGCTGAATAATATTCCCTTGTATGGTTAAAAGATGAGTTGACCAGACAGGGAGGGACCGAGGAGCCCACTGCTGGTAGAGGCTGAATGTGAGCAAGAACGGACACTATGTGTGTACTGTTGGATCTTTTGACTCAGTTTCCCTGCTACAAAACCAAGTTAATCATCTCTTCCATTGTCCTGTGGGGTTGTTTGGGGCAGAGGTGTTGGGGAGCAGAGGCTGCAATGTTACTTCTGCTTGTTAGGGTCTGGGTTGGAGATAGGGCTTTTTAAAACTTGCTCTTTCCTCTTCTTTTCTGGGCAGCTCCTCCTGTCCTCAGCTCCCTCATCCCTGTGGGTAGCCATCTCCACGTTTCACTTGCATCAACTTCCCTTCTCTCTGAATTGACCTGAAACTTTTCTTTTTAGTCTCTGCAGGTGGATAAGCTGGTGTATGGGATTTCAGCAGCAGAGGTAAAGGAAAGGCCTGGGAGTGAATCCTACTCACACTCTGCCAGGCATTGGACCTCTCCCTCTTTGTCCTATCTCTTGATGATCTGGCTGGGGCAGCCTCCTGCCACCTTCTCTGTTGTGATCTGGATAGAACTGGGGTGGGTCAGGGAGAATCTTTGCCTCTTGTCCCTACCCAGCTTGGTACAGATTAGGAGGCAGACGCCTTTTATGGTGGGGCCCTGTGGAAGTAAGGTGTTGCTCGCTTGTTTGATGCCCCTGGCAAGGTTGGTAATTACAGACATGACAGCTGGGAACTGGTTTGGGAGAAGTAGGCTTAGAATCAGCAGAGGTGAGGATATCCTGGTAATCAGGGTGGGGCAGTGAGTATGGATGGGGGAGAGTGGGAAGAAGCTGGGGTGTGGAGTCGGGTGGGAGGCTTGGGGCCCCCTTTCCCTGCCACTTTACACACAGCTGGGTCTAGAGCCTAGAGGAGAGTGGGAGGGATTGGAGCCCAGGTTTGCAGCACTGTATGTGAGGAAGGAGGGAGGAGCCGAGGAAGGAAGGGGTTTCTAGGAGTTTCTGAAGAAAGAAGCCGAAAGTGGAAAGAGGGCTTTGACTGATCTTTTAGGCAGTGCGCAGATATATGGTCCAAGTTAGAGAGGGGCCAGCCCTGCACCCAGCGGTGATTCCGTCTTATTCTGGCTTTTTTATTATTACTTTTTAAAACTTTTTTTAATTTAAAAAAAAGAGACAGAGTCTCACTATGTTGCCCTCAGTAGAGTGCTGTGGTGTCACAGCTCACAGCAACCTCAAACTCTTGGGCTTAAGCGATTCTTTTGCCTCAGCCTCCTGAATATCTGGGACTGCAGATGCCTGCCACAACACCCGGCTGTAGTTGTCATTGTCATTTGGCAAGCCCGGCCTGGGCTCAAACCCACCAGCCCTGGTGTATGTGGCTGGTGCCTAGCCACCGAGCTACAGGCGCCGAGCCTATTCTGGGGGTTTCTTATAGTAAAGCTATGGGAACAGGAAGTGGAAGGGATTGGCTGTGACACCCTAAAGTAAAAAAAGGTGGGAACTAACATTTTATTGAGCATCTTTCGGGTGCCAGACTCCATGACACTTAATATATGTTATTTCATTGGAAACTCCTAATCTTCTGAAGTAGGTGTTGTTATTCTCATTGTATAGATGAGAAAACTGGGGGGTTAGAGAGGTGAGCCACTCACCTGAGATCACGTAGTTGGTGAAAGGCTGTGTCAGGTTAATTTGATGTCACTGCTCTCCTTTTCCCAAGATGCTCTCTTCACCATTCTCTACTCTCATTCCAGTTAGCTCTGATTGCTCATTATTGCCTTTAATCTTGAATGTGAGTAATTCTCCTGAAAAGCAGACATGAGTCCAGATGCCAGCCTGAGGAATAGAGAATTCTGTCCATTAGGGTGGGAGTCAACTGGGATTTCCTGGGAGAACCTGGCTCCTTGTGAGCCTCTGGCAGGGGGCTCCTCTGAGCAGAGGCCTCTGCTGAGGCTGGCCTCATCTACCCTGCTGGGCCACTGTTTTGGACAGGAGCTGTGGGAAGGGAGTGACTGTAGGCTCCAGC
Organism: Perodicticus potto; assembly: GCA_963574655.1. Lineage (NCBI taxonomy): Eukaryota > Metazoa > Chordata > Mammalia > Primates > Lorisidae > Perodicticus > Perodicticus potto. Next base: position 12,066 of record CAUYRH010044789.1, read on the forward strand.
TGGCCACCATAGCTCATGGGGTCTTGTTTGTGATTGGTAGGGCCTGGACCTCATGTCTGTAAGGTTGTCCTGCAGACCCTTGCTTTCTTTGGAGCATTCTGGATACCTCTGCCTGGGAAGAGAGAGAGAAAGAGAGAGAGAGTGTGTGTGTTTTGTTGTGTGTTTGGGGAGGGAGCCCTGGCTTTTTAGGGTAAGTGGAGGTTGGACAGGAACAGGTGCTGAGCCTGAGGTGTGAATGCAGTAACTTAAAAAACATCTGCGTGTGAACAGAAACACGCATTCTGTCACCTGCTTTACTCCAGGAATGGAGGTGGCAGATATAAAGGATGGGGGAGTTGAGATTCTCAAAAAGAGTGAGAACCTCAGGGGGGCTGTTAAGGAGGAGGAGGAAGAGGAAGAAAAGGAGGCTGGCTTGGTTTGCTTAGGTAAGAATTAGCAGATTGGCCAGGTCTGTAGCCCTGGTCTGAAGCCAGGGGAGATTTGCAGGATGGGGAAGCCTGCCACCCTGCCCCTGTCACACCCCGTCTCACACCCTGAGGCCCACTCTGCCACTTTCTCATATAATCCAGCCCTCCCTTGAGAGTGTCCCCATATGTTCCACCCCCACACTCTTCCCCACAGCTCAACTCCTCATCCACAGCCAGCCTGAGATTGGCTAACTCTCCCTTCCCAAGTAGCAGCTTTCCACTTCCTTACACCTCAAGGCAGGCTTCGAAGGGCTTTTGGGGTCAGGCACAGTTGGGGCCTACTAGGACAGTAGGCTAGGAGAGAGGGAGACATTTATTTTGGAGTGTACATCTCCCCACCTCCTGTTGTCCCCAGGACACTTCTAGATACCTGTTTTCCTTCTCAGTTCTTCCACAGCTCACCTGGTGGGCAGGTAGGGGCCAGTCCTCTGCCCCAGCTGAGGGAGGAAGCAACTCAAAGTCCAGTGGGTGGGAGTGGGGCCTGGGAATTAAGTGGAGCATCAGGCATCTGGAAGCCCTGGTTACCTTCCCACCAGCTTAGTGTCCTGTCTCCCCTCCAGCCCCCACCTGGAACAGATGCCATGGGGATTACTCATCCTTTCTCCTGCACCCCCTGCCCCTCCCCCATGTTCTCTTCAAGACTGCCTGGGAATGGGCCTGGGGAGGCTGGGGATGGGGTGTTGTGGGGTGTGGGTATGCGCTTGTGTGTATGTGCACGTGTGTGCTTATGTGTGTTGTGTTGGGGGGCAGGGACTTTCTGAGAGCTGGATGGGGGTGGGGGTGCCCAAGAGACAGTAGAGCAGGTCTCTACAGAACCTGCCAAGCCAGGGCGGGTGCAGCTGGGTGGGGCAGGCAGGAGCTGATCCAGGTTTCAGAGGGGGAACACGAGTGTGGGGGTGTGTGTCGGTGTTTCAGTATGTCTGTGGAGTTGGGGGCTGCCTGGCCTCACATCCTGTCTTAGACTGAGAGAAATGAAGGAAGTAGGTGGAGGGGGCTTGGCTCTGGCATCTCCAACTCTTTCCCAGTTAGGAGGTGGGTGCCCCCTGTGGTGTCCCCTCCTTGGGGTCTGGTGCTGAGAAGCTACTCTGGAAGTAGGTGCCTGGGTGACCAAAGCCTGGCCTCTCCGGTGCTGCAGCTGGAGGATCCTGCCCTTACCCTGGGGCTGTGAGGACGGTGAGCTCATGTCTGGGCCGTCCTGGGAGAGTGCCTGGGTAACAGGGCGGGGGTGGGCACCTGCTGCCAGCTCTGTCCAACCCCTCTGCCCTCCAAGATAGAGTTGTTCTCTTTGACTTTCTGGGCAGCACATCATCCAGGGACGCTGGGTCCTTTTTCAGGGTGTGAGGCCTTTTTCAGGAATGAGGGTGGGGGCAAAATCTCCATGCTGTTTTTGCTGTAGGGCTGGGGCATGTCCTTGCCCATTTTGTACCTTATTTCTGTGGTTGGAAAAACACCTGCAGATGTTTCAGATGGGTGCTTTGCCCTTGGCCCAAGGCTGGATGGGAATGAATAAAGGCAGGCTCTCAGGAGTGGGCATGGTGGATGGTAGGTGCAGAAATGACTCCTTTGGGGGTTAGGGGTCTTTGGTCTCAGCTGTCTTGGCTTAGATCTATCTAGTCTTTGTCCCTTGGTCATTGGTGAGAAGGTGGGAGATCAGGAGTTGGCAAATTCTTTCCCATCTTGGCTTCTGATAGTCTTGGTTATTCAAGACTGGAACTGGGATCCAGGAATCTCATGGAGGAACCTGGTCTCGCCAAGCAGAGTGCACTTCAAAGTCACAGAGTTAGTAAGATTTTTCAACAATAGGAGGAGGCCAAACAAAAAGGGGTGCTGCAAAAGGAGTGACCATGGGCTAGTAATCTTCTTTCTATGGGCTTTACTTTTTTAACTGTAAAACTTGGGGTTGTACCTTGAAGGCCCCTTTCCATTTAGGCATGGAGCCTGCTGAGTAGTGGGTAGGGTCAACCCACCATCTCCTGCTGCAGTGGGAGAGAAGAGGGTGGTGGTGGGGGATTTGGGCATGGGCAGAGGCTTGGGCACCCCTCTCCTCCCTGGAAGCCATGTTAGGTGACCAAACACCTCATTCCCCGTGTGCCTGACAGGGCTGCCTGGGTTGAACTCCTCTGCAATTCAGGGACAGCTGGGCCTTTGAACCTCTTTGAGCCACCTCATGGTGGCCTTAGTACTCAGTGAGGTGCCCTGGACACTGGACAGACAGACCTTTGGCGCGGGGAGGATGGACCCTAGGCTTGGTTCTTGCCATCCTTCCCCTTCCCCAGAAGGTGGGCATCCGGCACTTTGAGTGGAATTCACATGACATCCCGGAGCCTTGGGGCTGTGGTTGGTGAAGATTAGACTGGTGGGGGTGCTGTGGTGGGGAGGCATGCAGGCTGCATGTGGAGGACAGGGTCCTCCAGTAGCCCCAAGGCTCAGGGATGTCCTTGAGCAGGGACCAGACACCTCTCAGGGGCAGAGGCCTACAGACACCTTTCCAGCAGGGTTCTGAGGAGGTAACTGTGCCCATTTCCCTGCGTGCAGGCAGGCCACTCTCCCCTAGTCCCTGACTGAGGAGAGGAAAATGGTCCTGGCAGAGATTGGCTTCTGGTCCTCTTTCCTGGGTCTTCCGCTCTCTGGCCGGAAGTCCTTTCTAAAATCAAACCCAAGCACCTTCCAGGGCACTGCTGGCCTGGTAGTCAGCTCCTCCTCAGTAGAGATGGGGACAGTGGGTTCTCTTTTCAGGTGCATGGTTTTGTCCTGTTCCTTCCTGCACCACCTTTTCTTCCCCAGCTGTCATCCTGGCTTCCACAGCGCTTTCTCCCAGCCTGCTCCTCCTCTCTACTCTACCTCACTTCCACACCCCAGGCTTAAAGTAGCTGGGCCTGAGCTGCATGTGGGGTGGGCCAGGGCTGGGGCAGTGACAGGAGGTGGTGATTACAGCTGCCTGTTTCTGGTCTTTGGTCTTAGCACGTGCCAAGCATGGGGGTGCCTGTGACTGTGTTCCACGCCTTGTCCACTTGAGCTTCCCCTTCTGAGCAGGGGAATGGGGAAGGGTTGGTTTGTCCTGATCTGTGTTTTGGCCAACACCCTCCTACCCCCCTCCAGGGCCTTGCTCCCTCTGTCTGTTGCCAGGTTCTGAGTGTGTTTTTTCCAGAGGCCTCCAATTGTTTCCTGAAGAAACCTGATCCCAGAGCTCATACAAAAGCTGGGGCCGCCAGAGGAGAAACCCCATTCTCTCCCCCTCTGTCCTTATCCCCCCACCTCCATAACCTCCCTCGCTTTGGATGCTGGGTATGGGTTCCAGGACCTGGCTGCCATCACCTAGGCAACAGGGGGCTTTGGTTGCTATGGTGATCAATGTGGGAGAAGCTGGGCAGCCGGGACAAAAGCCCCCACATTCCCCCCAACCCCCCTCCAATCCCCATGGGATGATACTGAGACACATTCCATTAATTTTATTTCTGAAAGGCCTTTGGAGGGGAGAAGGGTCTCCTTTTTGTGAGGGGCTCTCTCTTCCCTCCCTCTCTCCTCTCTGGCCTCCTTTTAACCCCAGATAATCCATGGTTGGTTTGAGCAGGGGACTGAGTGCGTGTGTGTCTTGGGGAGTGGGGGGCAAGGTGAAAAGCAGTGGGACACATTCCTTTATTACAACCTTCCCCTGCCCCCAGACCGTGGCAGCTCCCCTCCCATACACCATGTCAGGACTTCCCACCTGGTCTGTCCCTCTGACATTTCCACTTGTTGATCTCATCCAAGGATCCCCTCCCCCCACTCTCTTCCCTGGGAACGATGCCCACCTGGGAGACCCTCCAAACACTGATTCCTGAGATTGATTAAATAGGGGAATTTCTGCCCTTCCCTTTTCTCACTGCCTCCTCCTGTCCAGACTCTCCAGACATAGATTAGTTCCCTGGGGTCCTTGAAGGGACAGCAGGCAAGAGTCTCAGGAGTGGGGTTTTTTTTTTGGCCCCTGTGTTTGGTAAAGGAGGGCGGGAAGGGCACATCATGGTGCCTTTGGGGTACTCTGACTTGGATTGGCAGGCCAGGGGCAGGGTTTATGTTGGGCCTTTAATAAATAGCTGGGGAGAAAGGTAGGAGGCTCTAGGCAGGGGTTCTAGTCTGTAGATCAGAACAAAGGGTTGGGAGGGGACTGGTATCCTTGTCTGGTTTGAAATTCATCTGTAGGGGAAACACAATGGCATCAGCTTACCTGCTGGGTGTGTTTGAAGTGGTGGTTCTATTTGGGGGTGTGCCGGTGTATGTGTGTAAGACTTCTTTATTTAGTCGTACAAATGGCAGGGTTTATTTATACCACCTCTTTCCCTAGTCTCAGAGGAAGTGTTTGGGGATTGGAGCATGAGTGATCCTGGAGCTAGAGCTTATTAATTGCTTAACTATAATTACTAGCTGAGCAGCTTATACAAGCTTTTTGTCCCTGTGATCCTTCCAGCAACCCCATGAAGTAGGTATCCTTATCTTCCTTATTTTACCAATGAGCCTACCAGGTTATAAGCACAGAGATATTAAGTAAGTTGCCCAAGGTCACACAGCTAGTCATTGGGAAAGTTAGATTTTGAACCTAGATATCTGAGCACAAATCTCAGGCTCTTTTTGCTGTTGGTTGGGGCAGATGTGGGTGAGGAGATGGAGAGCCTGGGTTCTTTGCCTGTGTCTGGACTCTAGTCTGTGTCAGTTCATTTCCCCTTCACTTCTCCAGAACTCTCACTCTGTAACCTACTTGCTATCTTTGAGCCTCCTGGAAAAATTCAGTTTTTAAGAGGAGGACTTGAAAGAATATACTGGAACCACATCAAGAGAGATGCAGGTGAGACGTCTAAATTCTCTGGAGGAGTTCTCAGGAGAGGGATAGAGGAGCCTCAGATGTAATTTGCAGACAGGGGGATGGATAAGGGCCCTGTTGTGGCAAAGGTTTTTAGAAAGGTTTAGGGTTGGGTTAAAGTATTGTGTCTCTCCTAAGTGTGTCCCTGTCACATACTTGTTTTGACATGGGGATATTGACAAACATCATGTGCCCCTGGATTGCCTCTATTAGTGGAATAAGTGACTGGATTTCACACTGATTTCATCTCCCTACAGTCACTGTAGATACACAGCATGTGCTGCATAGCCTTGTTGTGATCAATGATGGGCCACATATACAGTGGTGGTCCCATGAGATTATACTGTATTTTTGCTGTGCCTTTCCTATGTTTAGATATGTTTAGGTACACAAATACTTAACCACTGTGTTACACTTGTCTGTAATAATGAGGACAGTAACATGCTGTACAGGTTTGTGGCCTGGGAGCTATAGGCTGTACCCTAAAGCTGACGTGTATATATGGTTGACTACACCATCTATGTTTGTTTAAGATCAGACTATGATGTTTGTGCAATGATGATGTCACCTAATGATGAATTTCTCAGAATGTATGCAGTCATTAAGCAACAAGTAACTGTATTCATTTACTGGTGGATATCAGTTACTTACCCTGTGCCCACTGGAGGGGAGATAGAAACAAATATGTATCTGTGTAGAGCTTATTCTCAAGTTGCTGATGCTTTAGAGCAGCTGGAAAAAAGTTAACTGCACAAAGAAAATCCATTGTAGTTCTTAACATGGTTGACCTCTTAACAGTGCTTGACCTGGTTGACTTAATTCCCACCTGGAAACACTCTTACCTTCTTGACTTGAGACCCCACTCTCCTGGCCCCCCTATTCTTCTGGATTGGCCTTCTCGGCCCCTTTGCCTGTTCTTTCTCTTCTGGACACATGTACATACTGAAGTTCTCAGGGTCCTGTGTTTATTCCTCTCTTTAGGTGAGCCCATTCACCCCAGGGCTTTGCACACTGTACACACCTCCTGCTTATGAGTCTAGCTGCTTTGACACCTGGCTGCCGACTGTTTCATGGCCATAAACTTAGCATGTTGGAAACTGAACTCATCGTCTTCCTCCCCAAATTTGCTTATGGCACTACCATCTACTTCCTTGCTCAGGCCAGAGATTCTTGATGCTCCCTTGCCTCTCAGCTCGTCCTTCCTTATGTCCTGTTGATTTGACCAGTGTAAATCTCAGACCTGACCATTTCTCACCTTTTCTGCAGCTCTACCCCTAGCCGAGCCAGCACCACTGCAGTCGTCATACTGACTTCCCTATTTCTGCTCTCCCTTTGTTCAATTCAGATTTCCATAGCTGAAATCCTTCAAAGACTTCCTATGTATAAAACTTAGGTCTTTCACCTGGCTCCTGGCTATCTCTGCAGCTTCCACCACCATCTTCCTTCCTCACACTCTGGCTCCACTGACCTTTTTTAATTCTTTCTTTCTTTTTTTTTTTTTTTTTTTTGCAGTTTTTGGCTGGGGCTGGGTTTGAACCCACCACCTCCATTATATGGGGCTGGTGCCCTACTCCTTTGAGCCACAGGCGCTGTTCCTTTTTTGATTCTTTAAATACACTGAGTTTTTCCCTGCCTTTGGCCTTCGCATGTGTGATTCCTCTGTTCCCCTGACTTTTTCCTCCACTCTTTGCCTGTGTAACTCCTGCTTTTCCTCTAGGCCTCTGTTTAGGTGTCATTTTTTCACCGAGATTTTCCAGAACCTTTTCCTTCCCTCACATCTACAGCTGTCATTTCCATTTGCCTGTTTGCTTGTTTAGGGTGCATTTTCCCCCAGTAGATGGTTACACTACTTTATCTCTAAGGCCTAGCAAAGTGTACGGTTCAAAGGAGGCACTTAAACAAGACCGGATGAATCAATGAGTGAAGATCAGTGATGGTTGTTAGTGGAGTTGAGGTCAGAGGGGAATATAACATTGGGTGCTGGAGTAAGTGGGGGCTCCTGTGAGGGCTGGGGGCTGGGCTTTGAAGAGTGAGCCAGATTTTGGTAGGAGTTGCAGAAGTGGGGAGGAGAGATCTCTCTCTGTATAATTAGAAGGTAAAATATAGGTTTGGTGTTTAGCTCAGTGGTTAGGGAGCTGGCCACATGCACTGGGGCTGGTGGGTTTGAACCAGGCCAGGGCCTGCTAAAGAATAATGACAACAATAACAATAACAACAACAAAAAGAAAAACAGCCAGGTGTGGCAGGTGCCTGTAGTCCCAGCTTCTGGGAGGCTGAGGCAAGAGGATTGCTTAAGCTCAAGAGTTTGAGGTTGCTGTGAGCTGTGACTCCATGGCACTCTACCAAGGGCAACAAATACTCTGCAAAAATACTTTTGATACTCTGTCTCAAAAAAAAGGTGAAATATAGTTGAAAGATGCTGTTCCTTAGCCCATAAGTTGCCAGAGAAACTCTTGCCTTGCTTATTACAGGACTTCAGCCTTTTGAAGAAGAAAAGGGCAAGTGTCTGCAAGTGCCTACTTGTCTTTTCCTTCCACCCCCCACCTTGTATTATCAGCAGCTTCCATTCCTCCACACACACACACACACACACACACACACACTACATACACAAAATCTCAAGGAGGGCCACCACCCTGGCCTGGCCAGGAACTGTGGGTATATTTGAGGTAGATGCTGGGGAGATGGTGCCAAGACAGCAGCCATCAGCAGGAATTATGAGTGAGGGGAGGAGGAGGGGAAGGAGAGGGAGAGGCCCAGGGTAGCCTCTGGACAAAAGCCAGCTGCTTTCTGCTCTCTGAGGTCTCTATTGGTTCAACTTATTGGCCTGGCCAGAACCTACCCTCCCCGAGCCCCAGTTTTCCTGGATGAGAATAGGGAAGCCCTGCCCTGATTTTTCCCTCCAGAAGGTTCAAGGTTGGGTCATTCTGGATGGTCTTTCTTCCCTGAGAACTTTTGCTGGCCATCTCCCCAACATGCCGGAGCCCTTGGCATAGTCCAGGTGGGCAGGAGGAACTGGGTCCATTGGACAGAGCAGGAGCCTGGGTGGAAATTCTCTCAGGCAGGAGCTAGGCTCACCTGTTTGGGGATGGTCTTCCTCTCTGCTCTCATCCCACAAGGAGCTTGAGTTACTCTAATCAGCAGCTTCATCTCATCAGGAGCGTCGCTTGATTTTCTCTGAGACAAGCCCACCCGTCCAGCAAGATAGAGTCCCTCAGGGTGACAGTTGATTTCCTGAAGGTGCCTCTTGGCCTGAAGAAGCCAGTGCTGAAGGAAGTGGCTGTGGGGCCCCCCAAGAGGCCCCAGCCTGCGGCCCTGGAGCGCTACAAGGCACGGCGTTCCGACGCCATGGACACCGAGTCCCAGTACTCGGGCTATTCCTACAAGTCGGGCCACTCCCGCAGCTCCCGCAAGCACAGGTGGGCACGTGTGTGGGGGTGACACCAGTGGTGGAGGGAGGGTTGGGGGCAGTGGACAAGTTAGCGTGTGCAGCAGTGGCAGGGTGGCTACTGAGATGACCCTGGTCCCTGCCTTGACTTTCTATACTGTTCCCCTGGATTTCTGCTGCAGGGACCGCCGGGACCGACACCGCTCAAAGAGCCGAGATGGGAGCCGTGGGGACAAGTCGGTGACAATCCAGGCTCCAGGAGAGCCCTTGCTGGACAATGAGTCCACACGAGGGGATGAGCGGGTGAGCATGGGGGGATGAGGTGGTCCAGACCAGGCATTTTTGGAATACTCCTTACAGGAGCTGGAGGCTCCATCAGAGAGGGGAAGGACCTGGAAACCTGGTCTCTCCGTGGAGGCCGGATCAGGGAGGTTATCTCTTGTGGTGTACTTCCCTTGTCTTAGTGTCCCAAGATAGGATGTGTTTTAGTAGAATTTAGGGAATTTTGGTAACAACCCCTTTGGAAGCAGTAGCCCCTTCCTTCTTTTCTTCCTTCCTTCCTTCTTTGGCTAAGGGGTGGGGCAGGGACCTGGCTGTGTAATGAGAATTGCCTAGCACTTCTGGAGCTGGTCCCTGCCGGTCAGGCTGGCTGGGAGTCTGGAGTAGGAGGGCAGGGGTGGGGGGTGGGTTCAGGGTTGGGGCAAATCCCGGGTTCCCAGGTTACCTTGAGCCTCAAGATGTGGGCACTCCTGTGCCCTCTGGTGGCAGCATGTAGAATAGCACCACCTGGATCCTGGGTGTGCAAAGCAGGTGGAGGAAGGGGGACAGAGAAGACAGGCCGAGGGTTGGAAGGGTCCCTGGAAGAGAGTTCTGCAGGGTGGAGGTGAGCAATTGCTTCCTCTGTGGCCCACCATGTTCACCTGGTGGGAAGGACAGGGGGTGGAGATGGCAGGACACAGTCCTAGAGTATGGCAGAGGCAGGATTTGAGATGACACTAAGGTTGCCCAAGTCTCATTCCTCCTATTCTTTCTTCTTGGGATCATCTTATGGGGCTGGAGGCTCCTAGTTCCATTTGTCTCAGAAGAAATCCTTATGGCTGACATTGGAATTCCTGGGTTTTGGAAGCAGATCAATATCCAAGGGAAATGTTGTTTCTCCCCCTTTTCCAATCCCTTCTTCCTGGTACCTCGCATCCTGAATGCTTGTAGTGACCCTGAGACATGGTCAGCTCACCTGTTGTTGGGGGAGTTCCCAAGCCCTTGATCCGTGGAGAGAGTAGGCAGTGCGTGTGGGGTCAGAGATCAAAGCAGTCAGTACATCCACTTCCAATCTTCAGAGCAGGCATTTGTGCCATCCTTTCCTCAGCTCCCTCATCTCTGCCAGGCTGTCTCCTACTCTCCCCACCCCCAATGTCACAATCCTATAGCCTGAATCCCCTGGGTGTCAGGGTATGACTCTGTATCCCCAGGCTGCCCCAAGAGTGAAGGGAGTGGGTGCTGAAGGCCACTTGTGGTCTTGGGACTCCCGTGTGGAATGTCCTTCAGACACCACAGGGAAATAGCTTGAGCCAACCACACTGAGAAGGGCCTTTCTGCCAGCTTGGCTCCAAGATCAGGCAGCCCCTGTGCTGTGGGCATTCAGATGGCCTAGCAGAGCTGGACTTGCAGACCAGACCAGAGACCCAGAGTGGCACTGAATCTGCTTCCTGTCCCTCACATTCTTTTCTGATTGTTCTCCCTCCCCACTTCTCTTCTTTGCTTTAGTTAGGTCATTCCCTTAATCAGAAACCCTCAGTGGCTCTCCACACCTGGGGAATATGTGCTCATCATCTAGCTGGGCACTGCGGCATGGCCCACACAATCTCTTTTCCTGGCTGTGCCATGCAGATCCCCTGCCCTCATAGTTCTCCAGGAGCCTGAGTTCATCCCCTTCCTGCCCTGAGTGCATCTCCTCTGGCTTCTGCTGAAATCACGGAATGATGTGGAAAGCTGGAGGGAACTTAGGGCAGTATTTCTAGAACTGTAACGTTTGAGGAAGCTGGGAGTCATGGGGATCTTTTTGAGGGTTCTGGTTCAGTAAATGTGGGATGGGCCTGAGGTTCTGCCCTTCTGATAAGCTCCTGGGAGATATCTACGCTGCTTGTCCGCAGATCACATTTTGAGTAGCCAGCCCTAGAGATCATTGAGTTTAGTGACTCTCAGTCTTGGATGACCATTGGAATCACTGGGGAGCTTTCTAAAGGAGAAGCTTGACAGGCAGATCCCATTCTCCAATAATAGCTACAATTTTCCAAGCTCCCTAGGTGATTCTGATGTGTGTGGCTGAGGCTGGCAACCACTAAGTCAGACCAGTTTCTTCATGTCACTTGCCCGCCCAGTATCAGCTCAGGTCCCACCTGTTCCTTGGAAGCCTGCCTGCCTTCCTGCCTTCAGATCCCAGTCACTGAGCAGTCCCCGTTTGTCTGGTGCTCTCTGCTCTGAGGGTCAGCAATGCACGTGCAGTTTTCCTCTCTCCCTGGCCTCTGATCGCTCCCCAAGTGCCTCGGTCTTGGACTTGGACACAGTGTAGAGCTCAGTAAATCCTTTGATGGCTACTACTTGTTGATTACCCTGTCTTCTTTCTTCCCGCCCCTTTCCGGTGCATCCTCTGTCTTCTCTCCCTTATCCTTCCTCCTGCGCCGCCATCCTTATCTTTTTCCCTTCATCGTGTGGCCTCTGCCCCTGACTGCAGGATGACAACTGGGGGGAAACGACGACGGTAGTAACTGGCACCTCAGAGCACAGCATCTCCCACGATGACCTCACGCGCATCGCCAAGGACATGGAGGACAGCGTCCCACTGGACTGCTCCCGTCACCTGGGCGTGGCGGCCGGGGCCACTCTGGCGCTGCTCTCTTTCCTTACGCCACTGGCCTTCCTGCTGCTGCCCCCTTTGCTGTGGCGGGAAGAACTGGAGCCGTGCGGGACGGCCTGCGAGGGGCTCTTCATCTCCGTGGCCTTCAAGCTGCTCATCCTGCTGCTGGGCAGCTGGGCCCTGTTCTTCCGCCGGCCCAAGGCCTCACTGCCCCGTGTCTTCGTGCTGCGCGCGCTGCTCATGGTGCTGGTCTTCCTGCTCGTCGTCTCCTACTGGCTCTTCTACGGCGTGCGCATCCTGGACGCCCGTGAGCGGAGCTACCAGGGCGTGGTGCAGTTCGCCGTGTCCCTGGTGGACGCCCTCCTCTTCGTGCACTATCTGGCCGTGGTCCTGCTGGAGCTGCGCCAGCTCCAGCCTCAGTTCACACTCAAGGTCGTGCGCTCCACTGACGGGGCCAGCCGCTTCTACAACGTCGGCCATCTCAGGTGCGGGCGTGGGGGTAGGTGGGAGACGCATGGGGCAGGGAAGGGCTGGGGGAGGAGGGCTACCTCTGGGGTGTGTGAAGGAAGGAGCTGAGGACCCCCTGGGCAGTACGTTTGCAGGAATGTTCGCTGCCCAGTGGGAGGGCTGTGTGCAAGGTCGTGGGGCAAGAAAGGTGGGCTTGTGATTTGAAAGTGAACAGGCAGTTAGAGATGGGGAATCTTAGAGATGAGCCGAAGGGGAGAAGGATATGGGGCATGAGCAGGAGTTGGGATTCCTTTTCTAGCCTGTTCTGAGAGGTGCAGCTTCCTGAGTGCCCAGGTAGTGCTCGCTGGAACAAGCAGGCTAGGAGAGACCCTGGAGAAGAGCTAAGGAGGAGGCGGTCTTCTGTTCTCACTGTACTTGTGGGCAGGGTCCCCAACCCTGCCCCAGGTCATATAGAGTATCAGTGGCAAGTCCTGGGTCTTATAGAGACTTTTGGGAGAATGTTGGAGAGGATGAAGTGACCCTTGGTTGGGGACCCAGGCCCAGTCAACTTTCTGCCCTGGGGCTTCAGGGCAGGGAAGGACTAGCAGGCCCAGCCCTGGGGAAGCCTTGGGAGCCTGGTGAGTAGACCTCAGGCCTGAGCCAGGCTTCTCGGAAGCAGCTTGTCCCTGTCCTGCATCCTCTCCTGCCCTGCCAATCTCCCTGATGTGTCCCTTCCCCTGGACCCCTTGTCTGTCCCTTTTCCCTGCCTCCCTGCTGTCTCCCCCACAGCATCCAGCGCGTGGCAGTGTGGATCCTGGAGAAGTATTACCATGACTTCCCTGTCTACAACCCTGCCCTCCTCAACCTGCCCAAGTCCGTCCTGGCCAAGAAAGTGTCTGGCTTCAAGGTGTACTCCCTCGGAGAGGGTGAGCAGCCCTGCTCTCAGCCCTCGGTCTCTTCCCCAGCAGATCTCCAAGTTGCATCCTCGCTCTCTCTCCCCTTCTTCCCTTGCTTTTCCTGTTCCCTGGCCCATGCCCCAGCCCCTTCTGTTCTGTTATTTCCCTTGACTCCAGGTGGCTGGTCTTAGCTGCTGATTCTACTTGCTGTCCGTTTATGCTACGGTGTGTCCCTTGATCTGGCTCCTCTGTGTCTGCTCATCAGCCCTGGTCTAAGCCCTTTGGCTCCCTGAGCTGCAGAACCTCCTGACCAGGGAGGAATGTGTATAGGACTCTTGCCCTCCAGTGCTTTTCTTGTTGCTTCCCCGTGGCCTCTCCCAGAGGTGGCCAGGAGGGTTGGGAATGGGAGGTGTAGCCCAGTGATGGGAACAGCTTCCTCCAGACATATCAGGCTGCTTTCTCCAGAGCTCCTGGAGGGCGAAGAGAGGCCACATTTTGTTTTGACCATCCCTTTTCTCCTGCTCCTCTGCAGAAAACAGCACCAACAACTCCACGGGCCAGTCTCGGGCTGTGATTGCAGCAGCAGCCCGGAGGCGGGACAACAGCCACAACGAGTACTACTATGAAGAGGCTGAGCACGAGCGGAGGGTGCGAAAGAGGAGGGCCAGGTGGGTGCATGAGGGTGGGGTGAGAGGAGGTGCCTGTAGGGTGAGCTGGGGAGAGGAAGACCAAGGGACTTCTGTAACTGCTGGGAACTCAGAGCAATGATGATACTATGGGGTTTTCTGTCCCGCTGTAACAGATTGCCGTGAACTCAGCAGCTGTTCTGTGGGTCAGGTGCAGACTAGCTGGATGCTGTGCCCAAGCCCCACAGGTTGAAATTTGAGCCTGGTCTCTCTCTTCCAAGCTCACTATTATTGGCAGAATTCAGTTCCTGGTCATGTGGCCTCATAGGCAGTTTACAAGATGGCAGCTCACTTTTCCAGCAGGACCAGGTCTCTCTGGGAAAACTGCTTTTGGAGAGCTCACATGATTGGATCAGGCCCGACAGGATAATCTTCTTTTAATACTACTGACATGGCACTTTAATTACATCTGAAGAATATCCTGAGATGGTTGAATAATGAGGGGATGGGATCCTGATAGAAGTTGGGGGGCATCTTTGAATTCTGCCTATTACAATGGGGTAGGGATCCAACAAAAGGGATCTGGGCATCACCTGCTCCACCTGGGGCTAGTTCTGCACTTCCTACCAGTAAATCTGGAAGGCTTGCTCAGCAGGTGCTTTTTTTGGCCTACAAACATGGGATTCTAGTGCCCATGTTTTGGTAAGTTCTTAAATGCTTAAATGTCCACACTTCTTCCTTTTCCCTATTCACATTATTATGTGAACTTGTCATGCCTGAAGACTCTTTCTCGGTGCCTACAGCTGCCAGGTCCCACCTAGGTCTATAGCGGTGGTTCCCAACCTTCCTAATGCCACAACCCTTCAATACAGTTCCTCATGTTGTGGTGACCCCCAACCATAAAATTATTTTCCTTGCTACTTCATAACTGTAATTTTGCTACTGTTATGAATCATAATGTAAATATCTGATATGTAGGAGACCCCCAAAGGGGTCATGACCCACAGGTTGAGAACCGCTGGTCTATAGGGAATTCTACCAAGAAGGAGCAGGGGGTGTGGGGACTTGACCCTGTCCATACCCTCTTCCCCACCTCCCACATCATCTTCAGGCTACAGGGAAGGTGGGGAGCCCAAACCAGTGATGTCCCCTACCCTTTTACCTTCTGCCCTGCCTGGGGTCTTTGGGCGTCTTGTGCTGCCACCACCATTCTTGGCAGATTGTTCTCCCTTACCTGGCTTGTAACCAGGAGAAAATTTTTTCCTTTGGTTTGCCTGAGACAAAAGGATCTTTTCAAAAGTACTTTACTGGGCAACTTAGGGGAAGCAAAGGAATAAACAGATAATCTGTAGATGTACATAGATCCACACGTATCCAGAGTCCCATCCTAATTCTGAGTTCCCAGACTCTAGGCTTTCTGGAGACTGAGCTGTGGGTCTTGCTTCCTTTCTTTGACCTGTCACCTCAGGCTGGTCCTATTTTTAGGTCAGAGGGTTTTTGGCATCCAAGTGCAGATAACTGCATGAATCTGAAATTCCAGCTCTTAACACAAAGTTGTCATATGGTTCTTTACTCTTATTTTTCCCTTGCTCCCCTCAATCCTACCTTGTTCTACCTCCACATTTTAGGTACCCACTTCAATTTTTTCATTTCCTTAAAAGCTGCATGTATGCTTGTACAAATTGAGTATCAGTGTATGTCTTTATGCTTTTTTTTTTTTTGAGACAGAGTCTTAATATGTCACTCTCGGTAGAGTGCTATGGCATCACAGCTCTCAGCAACCTCAAACTCCTGGGCTTAAGTGATCTTTTGCCTCAGCCTCTCAACTGCTATTTTTTGTTGCAGTTGTCATTGTTGTTTAGCTGGCCTGGGCTGGGCTCAAACCTGCCAGCCTTGGTAGATGTGGCTGACACCGTAACCTCTATGCTGTGGGTGCTGAGCCTGTCTCTATGCTTTTAATGTAAACTGACTTTTTTTTCTTGCTTCCTCCTTACCACTCTTTTTGCGATTCCATCCATGTTGTTTGTACATTGAGTTTGTCACGTCTTTTCTCTTCATAGCAGTTCACAGAATACTCCCAACATCCTATCCAGCATTTGGGTTGTGGTCATCATACTTTTTTCCATCTTGATGGATTAATAGTATCTTGTTAACATTTTAATTTGCATTCCTCTCAGTGCTAGCCAATAACTATTTTGTGTATTTTTTTAGCCTTTCAAGCCTGTTGTGAATTTGCTGTTCATTTCCTTTGCCCATTTTTCTGTGTGGTTCTTGACTTATTTTCTTTTTTTTTTAATAATTTTATTCAATCATAATTGTGTACACTGGTGCAATCATAGGGCAGAATGTGCTTCATATACAATCAGAAACATTTTGATCGTACTGTGAGAGATAGCCCTCATAGCATTTTCTTAATCACTATATAAAGACATTGA
>CAUYRH010044790.1:0-10496 GCA_963574655.1 Perodicticus potto
AACTGCAACAAAAAAATAGCTGAGCGTTGTGGTGGGCACCTGTAGTCCCAGCTACTTGGGAGGCTAAGGCAAGGGAATCGCCCAAGCCACAGCACTCTACCGTGGGCTATCAGGTGAAACTGTCTCTACAAAAAAAAAAAAAAAAAAAATTCGATAGAATTAATCAGAGACATCATCTAGGTCTGGAGTTTTCTTTTTTGAGAGGTTTTTGATTATGAATTCAAGTTTTGTAATAGATACAGTACTATTCAAATTATATCTTCTTATTTGTGTCCATTTGGTAAGTTTTGTTTTTAAAGGAATTTGTTTCATCTGTTAAATTTATTGACATAAACTTGTTTGCATTTCTTATTTTACTTTATCATCTTTCTGGGGCTTTTTTTTGAGACAGGGCCTCAAGCTGTCACCCTGGGTAGAGTGCCCTGGCATCACAGCTCACAGCAATCTCCAATTCCTGGGCTGAAGCGAGTCTTCTGCCTCCACCTCCCAAGTAGCTGGGACTACAGGCGCCTGCCACAACGCCCGGCCATTTTTTGGTTGCAGCCATCATTGCTGTTTGGAGGGCCCAGACTGGATTTGAACCCGCCAGCTCAGGTGTATGTGGCTGGCGCCTTAGCCTGTTGAGCCACAGGGGCCGAGCCATCTTTCTAGGGCTTTATAAATTTTATTCATCTTTCATAGAACACATTTTTACCTTTATCTTTTTTTTTTTCATTCCATTGATTTCTGTTCATACCTTCATTATTTGCTTCCATTTACTTCTGGTTTAATTTTCTGTCTTTTTTTAAGTATAATATCCATTGTATTTTCTTCCAAAGGATAGTTTTTCTTCAGTCCTCAAGGAAACAGCTCCTTGCAAGGGCTTTGGAGAAGGTCCTGGGCCAGCACCCGCAGGTTTAAATTGGGGTGGAGATGTTCAGCCCTTGCCGTCTTCTGGAGAGTGGTTCCTTGCTGTGAATGGCACAGTTCACACAGTAATGTAGCTGTGCACATATCTCAGAAAGTACATAGGCATCTGAGGCACTCCCTTCAGGAATATCCCCAACAGCCACGGCCTCCACTATGTTCCGAATGACAGCTTCTCTGAAACTTTGTCTTCAGGTGTGCATCAGGCATTTAGTGCAGTGACTAGGCTGCACATAGTCATGGACCTTTTTGGATGGACCTTTCTTCCTTCTTTTCTTTGTCATCTTAGAAGAAAAGAACTCCAACTCCAAAGAGGCTTTCTCTTTTTCTGTCTTCTTAAGGTGGAAACTAAAATCAATGATTTTAAACTTTCTTTTCTAATATAAGCATTTTAAAACTACAAATTTCCTTCTAAGGATTGCTTTAGCTTCAACTGAGAAATTTTGAGACATTATTTTTTAATTTTTTTAATATACAATATTTTCCAGTTTTTCTGTTCATTAATTTCTGGACATAGGCTCGGCGCCTGTGGCTCAACAGGCTAAGGCGCCAGCCACGTACACCTGAGCTGGCGGGTTCGAATCCAGCCCGGGCCCACCAAACAACAATGACGGCTGCAACCAAAAAATGGCCGGCGTTGTGGCAGGCACCTGTATTCCCAGCTACATGGGAGGCGGAGGCAGGAGACTCGCTTGAGCCCAGGAATTGGAGGTTGCTGTGAGCTGTAATGCCACAGCACTGTATCCAGGGTGACAGCTTGAGGCTCTGTCTCAAAAATCAAAACTAAAATAAAAAATAAAGTTCTGGATATAGTGGAACCTCTGTAAGCTGACCACTGGAGGGACCGTAACAAATTGGCGATATACAGAGGTGGTCAACATAAGGAACTAGGCCTACTGAACTAGTATGTACATGCAGTGCATGTCCAGTCTGTGAAAATGAGGTCACCTTGAGGAGTTGGTCAATGTGGGAGGCGGCAAACATTGTACAATAGTATATTTTCTACCACTGATCCAAACTCAGGAAGAGGCATTTAAGATGCAAATTAATCTGGCTCTGCGCCTGTGGCTCAAATGGTTAAGGCACCAGCCACATACACCTGAGCTGGTGGGTTCGAATCCAGCCCTGGCCTGCCAAACAACAATGACGGCTGCGACGAAAAAATAGCCGGGCGTTGTGGCCGGAGCCTGTAGTCCCAGCTACTTGGGACGCAGAGTCAGGAGAATCACTTGAGCCCAGGAGCCTATGAGCTGTGATGCCACGGCACTCTACCCAGGGCAACAGATGATGCAAATTAGTCCACATGTATAACTTCCCAACCAGCCAGTTAGGGATGGCCAATAGAGCCTGGCGTGACAGATCCATTTCTCCAGTGAGCTCTACCCTATTTTGCCATGGGCTCATAATAGGTATGAGATAATAGATAATGAGGTAATGAGTCCCTTCTCTCTGAAATTCCTCAAATTAAAAAGAAGAGTTCAAGCCCAGTGTGGTGGCTCACACCTGCAATCCTAGTACTCTGGGGGGTCGAGACAAGGAGGATCACTTGAGCTTAGGAGTTCCAGACCAGCTTGAGCAAGAGCAAGACATTGTCTGTACTAAAAATAGAAAACAGGCTCAGTGCCCGTAGCACAGTGGTTAGGGTGCCAACCATATGCACTGAGGGTTCAAACCCAGCCCGGACCAGCTAAACAACAATGACAACTATAACAAAAAAATAGCTGACTGTGGCTCAAAGGAGTAACGCGCCAGCTCCATATGCCGGAGGTGGCGGGTTCAAACCCAGCCCCAGCCAAAAACCGCAAAAAAAAGAAAAAAAAAAAAACAGCTGGGTATTGTGGCAGGCACCAGTAGTCCCAGCTACTTGGGAGGCTGAGGCAAGAGAATCACTTAAGCCCAGGAGTTGGAGGTTGCCTTGAGTGAGATGCAACCGCACTCTACCGAGGGCGACATAATGAGACTCTTTCTCAAAAAAAAAAAACCCATAAAAAATAAATAAATAAAAATAGAAAAATTAGCAGGATGTCAGCTGCTCAAAAGGCTGATGAAACAGGATTTCTGAACCCAAGACTTGGAGGCTGCTGTGATACAACAGCATTCCAGCCTGGGCAACAGAATGAAACTTTGTGTCAAAAAAAAAAAGAAAAGAGTTTGGAATAGACTAAATGACAATATATAAGGTATTTTGTGTTAGGCTTCAATGAGTCTATGGGAGTTGTTTGAAGACAAACCTTTGCATTAATTAGGTGGACTTAATCTACTTAAGTGATAGATTTATTTCTACATGTGTGTGGATTTTTTTGTTTTATTTTACTTAGGTTGCGATTGTGGCTCAAGATTTAGCAGCGTTCCATACTGCCTCATCCGAAATGGGACACCAGCAGCATAGCCATCACTTAGTAACCACAGAAACCAGACCTCTGACCTTAGTGGCAACATCCAACGGCACCCAGATTGCAGTTCAGGTGAGTATGAGGACAGGCTGTCAGCAGTGCTGCTCATAGCTCTCCACCTGGTACACTGTGCTTGGTGTATAACTTTAGAAGAGGCAGGGCGCAAAACAATCTGTGTTGTCTAATCTACTTTAAGGAAATGGCTGTAGTGAAGGTAAACTCAAAGATACCAACACTTTGTTCTCTACTCTATTTGCGTATCCTTTTCGAACCTTTTTTTTTTTTTTATAGAGACAAGAGTCTCACTTTATCACCCTCGGTAGAGTGCCGTGGCGTCACAGCTCATAGAAACCTCCAGCTCCTGAGCTTAGGCGATTCTCTTGTGTCAGCCTCCCAAGTAGCTGGGACTATAGGCACCTGCCCCAACGCCCGGCTATTTTTCCATTTTGCAGTTCGGCGAGGCTGGGTTTGAATGCACCACCTTCGGTATATGGGGCCAGTGCCCTACTGGATGAGCCACTGGTGCTTTTTTTTTTTTTTTTTTTGAAACAAAGTCTCAAGCTGTCACCCAGAATAGAGTCACTCTCACAGCAACCTCAAACTCTTGGACTTAAGCAATTCTCTTGCCTCAGCCTCACAAGTAGCTGGGATTATAGGCGCCCACCACAACGCCCAGCTATTCTGTTGTTGTCATTGTTGTCCTTGTTTAGCAGGCCCAGGCTGGGTTCAGACCCATCAGCCTCAATGTATGTGTCTGGCGCCCTACCCACTGAGCTACAGGTGCCGCCAATATATTTGTATATTCTAAGGGAATTTATAGGAAGAAAAATAACTTCACATATATCACTCTCTGTGTACCCAGCCAGCCATCTTTACTCTCAGAGTAAAAGTCTAATTAGGCAGGATTCTATAAAGCACCTAAGAACCACTCCAAGGAAAAATAGTGGAAACACAGACCCTACACTGGTTCCCTAAGAATCTCTGTACAGTCCCATTTTAAAGTTGAAAATGTCATGGCTCGGTTCCTGTAGCACAGTAGTTACAGCACCAGCCACATACCCCAAGGGTGGTGGGTTTGAACCTGGCCCAGGCCAGTTAAACAACAATGACAACTGCAACAAAAAAATAGCCAGGTGTGTGGCAGGTGCCTGTAATCCCAGCTACTTGGGAGGCTGAGGCAAGACAATCACTTGAGCCCAAGAGTTAGAGGTTGCTGTAAGCTGTGACGCCATAGCACTCTACCAAGGGCGACATAGACTCTGTCTCAAAAAAAAACAAAAGTTGAAAATGTCAAAAGTCATTTTCTGGAAAGAGCCACTGGATTCAAACAAAGAATCTAGAATCTTACGTGCTAGGTACAGATTACCTCTCCTTAGAGAGCATTCTTTTTCCATGTATTGACTTGATAAAGGGTTAGAACACATTCAGGAAAATGTCAGCTTTAGATTTTATTTTTTTTTTTATGGGTATAAAATCTAAAGGCTCGGGCAGCACCTGTGGCTCAGTGTGTAGGGCGCCGGCCCCATATACCGAGGGTGGTGGGTTCGATCCCAGCCCCTGCCGAACTGCAACAGAAAAATAGCCAGGCGTTGTGGCGGAGCCTGTAGTCCCAGCTACTTGGGAGGCTGAGGCAAGAGAATTGCCTAAGCTAAGGAGTTGGAGGTTGCTGTGAGCTGTGTGATGCCAAGGCACTCACCAAAGGCGACAAAATAAGATTCTGTCTCTACAAAAAAAAAAAGCTAAAGGCTCAAGAAACTCTCCTCCATTAGCTAAGATGAACATATTTCGTCCTACAGGTATGAAGAGTTTTTGAAAGAAAGTGCATTATTCTCCCCTGCAGGAATTTGTTTTTGTGTTTTTAATGATTGGGTTAACAGTACTTTCTTTTTTGTTTTGTTTTGTTTTGTTTTGAGACAGAGCCTCAAGCTGTCGCCCTGGGTAGAGTGTCGTGGCATTTCACAACAACCTCAGCAACCTCCAATTCCTGGACTCAAACGAGTCTCTTGCCTCCGCCTCCCAAGTAACTGGGACTACAGGCCCCCACTACAACGCCCAGCCAGTTTTTGGTTACAGCCGTCATTGCTGTTTGGCGGGCCTGGGCTGGATTCGAACCTGCCAGCTCAGGTGTACGTGGCTGGCGCCTTAGCCCGTTAAGCCACAGGCACCGAGTCTTAACAGTGCTTTCTTAACAAACCCTAATGTCAGAAGTACAGAGTTTTACTTCTGGCATATAACTTTTTCGGGGGGCATTATCTTGACTGTGGCTTTTGAATTATTAGTGGTTGATGTATGTGTCCCTGTTTCAGCTTGGAGAGCAGCCATCTCTGGAAGAAGCCATCAGAATAGCATCAAGGATCCAACAAGGAGAAACCCCAGGGTTGGATGATTAATCCCAGAGCAGTGGAGCAGTAAAGCAGGAGGAGCCATTCGTCTCTGGCAGCAGAAATCCATGAGGCCCGGGCCCAGGAAAATTAGAAGCGTTCCATTCCTGATACACTGTACACATTTTTATGCAAGAGTGGAGAACATTTTATTCTTGACACTTTTGTGTATATAACTCTTGGAATAGATTCCCAAACTGATTAATTGTGTACAAGGAAGTATGAAATTAGGGCAATACAATAAATTTTCATGTTATTCTTATCAGATTGCAAACTCCTAGAGTCTACATGAAAGATTAGTGACGCCTTATGGAGTCTCATGATGGATTTTTAACTTACTGTGAAAAAAAAAATAAAGGCTGTATCTGAAATGTCAAAGATTCTATATGTCAAACAATCATAATTCCGAAAGCCATCATGGATAATAAAGGACGTAAAGCCTTCAGGTATTTCCCCCAGTTAGCAGAGTGTCTGCAGTTTTGTTCTTCCACATACTTGTCCATTTTTATCTCATGGTTTAAAGCATTCATTTATGGTTTCCCATTCCCATTAAATACCAGTTCTTCAAGCTGAAATGCTGATTACCTTAGCATTACATTGGATTATGTATAAAATTACAAAGTTACTTAAAATTAAAAAGTTAAATCCAGTGTTTTGGTTTTGTTAAAGATTTCACTTAGTGTTCAGTTTTTGTTACTGTTTTTTAAAAAAAATAACGAATTATCAAAGTTTAACCACAGGCTGGTGCCTACAATGACAGCGCTGTAATTGGAAATGGCTTTACTCTGAAAATTAGGTTAGTGGGTTGGTGTAAATTATTTATTTTTGCTTATGTACTTCTGTTTTAAAGCTTATTTACCCTAAAGTTTATTATTAATTTTGAATACAGCAATTTTCAAAATGTTACCTTTATATTTGTTTTATTAAATTGGTGGTGGAGGGGGGAAATGTAGAAAATACCACATGTATTGAGAGTATGTTGGGGGTGGGGGTTTGTTTTGTTTTGTTTTGTTTTGTTTCTAGAGACAGAGTCTCACTTTATCGCCCTCGGTAGAGTGCCGTGGCGTCACACAGCTCACAGCAACCTCCAACTTCTGGGCTTAGGCGATTCTCTTGCCTCAGCCTCCCGAGTAGCTGGGACTATAGGCGCCCGCCATGACGCCAGGCTATTTTTCTGTTTTGCAGTTTGCAGAGGTTGGGTTTGAACCTGCCACCTTCGGTATATGGGTCCGGCGCCCTACTCGATGATCCATAGGCACTGCCTTTGTTTTGTTTTTTTGAGACAGCCTTTTTCTGTCACCCTGCCTAGAATGCAGGGGCATCATCATAGCTCACTGCAACTTCCAGCTCTACACTCAAGTGATCTTCCTGCTCCACCTCCTGAGTAGTTGGGACTACAGGTGCTGGCCACAATGCCCAGCTGATTTTTTTCCATTTTTTACTAGAGAGATGGTATCTCACACTTGCTCAGGCTGGTCTCAAACTCTTGGTCTCAAGTGATCCTTCCATCTCAGCTTCCCAGCATGCTAGGATTACGGGCATGAGCCGCCATGCCCTGCCTGAGAGGATGCTGTATATCAAGTACAAAATAAGTTTTTTCCCATGAATTTTTATATACACAGGCTGTCCAGAAAGTATCCAGCCATGCTTTTTCCTTTTTTTTTTTTTTCCATTTCTTATTTGTATCATATAATGTGTCAGATTCATGATAATTTTTTAAGATATATGGAATTTACTGCCCCCATTTTGTACATGAGAAAAGTGAAGGTCCAAAGACGTCAGCTGTCTTACGTAGGCTTTACAGCCAGAGAAAAGCAGGACGAAGGTTTTGCCAACCCAGACTTTCTGACTCCAAATCCAGCATGTCTTTTCACCACACCACAGTTACCTCCACAAAGGCTCGTCTGTGGCAGAGAATATCAAGATGAACTTTGGTGATTTCTGATTGCCTAATGACCTGAGCAGTTGAAAAACCATTTTCTAATGTTGAAAATTCCAATTCAACACACAGTCCACTAAGATTAAAAAGAAAAAAAACAAATGAAGGGCAGTTCTGCAGCAACCTCTCCTATACTGTTGATCACCGAGCTTTGTTTTGCCAGAGAGTAATGGTGGCTGCTTTCATTTCAAATTTTATAGTAGAAAGAGGAAAACATTGTGCTGTTTTATTTAATGTATCTTTGGTCAGGTTCTTTGAACTCTTGCTAAAAATCTTGCTAAAAAGGGTTACAATTTAATCATTTGAAACAGGAAACCTTTCAGAGTTGCGCAGGGGATTGTTTGTTTTTCCTTCAAAACTGTTTGTATATGCAGTAGAACCTCTGTAAGTTGACCGCCCAAGGGACTGCAACAAACTTGTCAACATATGAAACTTCCATTGAGTACATATGGTGCATGTCCTGTCTGAAAATTAAGTCAACTTGAGGTGGTCAATGGAAGGAGGTATATATATAAACATTAGAAGAAGCCCTAGTCACCTACAGATCCAGTCTTTGTTCTTGGTAGAGAAATTTAGACACAGCTCCCACCTGAGGCCTGTTGAGGTTTGGAAGGGTAGTCATGGTGGGAGGGAAGACCAGAATCTTGGAAATCGCAGAGTGGTGTCCAGCCTTCCAGTGCCAGTCCTGGCTGCTAATGGGAAGCTTTTCCCCACAGGGCCCAACCAGGCTTCTGTGCTTCCCAGGACCAAAATCCAACCTGCTGGCTGCCTTTGGCCCCCAACATTTGACTTTGCTCAGGTTCCAAGGCATTTCTCCCTATTCCTAGGCCCTCTGCCTGTTGGATTGGACAATGCTTAGCTGGACCATTCTGGTGAGCCAGAAAATGCCTTTTTACTGGCACCTAGAAAAAAGGGCACAGGGGCACTACTGATTGTCCTTGTCCTGCCTTCCTAGGAATGGGACCTCAGGAGCTTAGCAAGGTGCTGTATTTCCCTTAAGGGAATTCTCAAGCTGAGGTGCTGACAGATTGTAAAGCCGCTGTGGGGGTCTCATCACAGTGCAGGATGCAGAAAGGAGTCCTTCAAAGTTGAAAAATCTTAGGCCAGCCTGAGCAAAAGTGAGACCCTCTCCCTACTAAAAATAGAAAAATTAGCAGGTGTCATAGTGGGTGCCTATAGGCCCAGCTATTTGGGAGGCTGAGGCAGGAGGATCACTTGAGCCCAAGAGGTTGAGGTTGCTGTAAGCTGTGATGAAGCCATGGCATTCAACCCAAGAGAGACAGAGTGAGACTCAGTCTCGGAAAAAAAAAACAAAAATCCCCAAAAGGCACTTGATGAATCTAGAGTCTAGCAAATGAAACCAGTTGGAATATAACCCAGTGCTTAAGGCAAACCTTTCAGTCCAACAAAAACACTTGCTCTACCCCAGACACAACTTGAGGCCACTACAAAGAAGTACATTGCCTACAGGCTGCACCCTTAGTAAGAACTTAGAAGTAGGCGAGAATGAGGGACTCCCCCGAGGTAGCTGTGGGCCAGATCTCTCCTTTCCCCCATATCCACCCCCAGGCCTTCAGGACCAAACCAACTTTGGGCAGTCTCCTTGCTGTCTGCTTTCCTGACAGCCCTGGGCCTAGGTAAGCAACTTGAGAAACTAAGCTGACAGTCCACTGAATTCTATTTATCAACCCAAGGAATTTATGGTCCAACATCTCCTGGCTCAGATAAGATTGCAGACCAGTCCTCCGACAGTGAGCAGACCCCGCGGAATGGGAAGTGAAAAAGAAAGAGGCAGAGCTGAAGCCTGCTACCAAGGAGGGAAGGAGAACATGTGGGGGGGGTGGAAAAAGGCTGCCTCAGCCCCTCCACAGAAAGCACATTCTATACTTCGGTTTCCTTTGGGGAGGGGGATCCTTTAAGGAATACTCCAATCAGTGCCCTCTGCGCCTGAGGAACAGGGCTGGCTTCACGGGTGTGTAACCAGTACAGTTTGAACAAGACCCTGCACTCAGAAGGGCCCTACACTTGAGGTTTAATGCTCTGTGGTTATAGTCTTGAAATTCTTAAGTTTGTCTGTAAATGTGGGTTTTGTGAAGGCCCATGCAATAATGGAGCATGTGCTGGGACATGGGGAGCCTGAGCTTACAGAAAGTCCCACTCCCTGCTGCCTCCCTGGAAGGGCTCTCTCACCACCAGTCTTCCACCTGGCCTCCTCCTTCTCGCCGTCACCTTGCAACTGATGCCACCCGCTTCCCTTGGCAGGGGTCTGGTGCCAATACAGGGCAGGTCAGTGTCCAGTACATGCACCCTGTGGAGTGGGGCATGGTGATGGCCATCCCCACCCTCGGCTGGCAGCACCACACTGCACCTGGTGGATGGCCAGCCTTAGCTTAAGCTTGACAGGGTTGAGCCTCTTGCCCATCCTTTTACCAAGAGTGTTGCAGTTCTGAATCTTAAATACTTGGAGTAGCCCATTTGCCCTGGGCTGGAGTAACAGGCCTGTGGAGAGGGGAGACACGTAGCAGGAAAGGGAACCCTGGCAGCGGTAAGGTACTATGCTCTGGAGAGCCCTCTCAGTAGGCTCTGCACCTGGGGGAATTCTTTCTTCCTCCTTCCTCCTGGCTTATATTTGTCTCTGCCAGCAGCTCAAGATACCCTCCTGGTATAGGCCACAAATAACAAATTGTGTAATTTCAATGATTCCAAATATGAGTTAAATATTCTTTTTTTTTTTTTTTGTAGAGACAGAGTCTCACTTTTTAACCCTCAGTAGAGTGCTGTGGCATCACAGCTCACAGCAACCTCCAACACCTGGGCTTAGGCAATTCTCTTGCCTCAGCCTCCCGAGTAGCTGGGACTACAGGTGCCCGCCACAAC
>CAUYRH010044794.1:0-16521 GCA_963574655.1 Perodicticus potto
GCGTTGTGGTGGGCGCCTGTAGTCCCAGCTACTTGGGAGGCGGAGGCAAGAGACTCGCTTGAGCCCAGAAGTTGGAGGTTGTTGTGAGCTGTGATGCCACGGCACTCTATCCAGGGTGATAGCTTGAGGCTCTGTCTCAAAAAAAAAAAAAAAGAATATCAGAAATTAGACACACTCATTATTGTTACTATTATGATACCATTTGTGGTGATGACCAAGGAAATTGGAGATTGATCAATTTTGCACCGTGACTAGAATGGCATATTAGTCAACTGTCTGATCTTTTTTTTTTTTTTGGCCAGAGATGGGTTTGAATCTGCCACCTCAGGTATATGGGGCCAGTGCCCTACTCCTTGAGCCACAGGCGCTGCCCAACTGTCAGATCTTTTAAAAGAACATTAATGACACTGTGAAATGTTCATGATGCAATTTCTATTTATTGTTGATCTTTATTATGAAAGTTGCTTATGAAAAGTTTAATTATAACATATATATTACATACTGTATGGTATCTAAAGTAAAAATGAAATTTCTCTCCTGCCTACCCAGATCTTACTCCCTAGATGTAACCATTTTACTTCTTTTATATATAATACTTGATCTGGCTATTTTTTTTTTTTTTAGGGTTAAAAGTGTAATTTTATTTAGATGTTACTTGTACATAATCTATAGTAAGATATACAAACAGATAAAAATTGTTTAACAGGTGGTTTTGTATTTTAATATCACTTTAAATTCAATTTACATCAGCATTGGTAATACTGCAAGAAGACAGATACTCTGATTATAAAACAAAAATTACTTTGCTATTCTGGCTGATACATTCCCACTAGTCTTTAATGGATTAAAATGTAACATGTATTTTAGTTGCAAATTGTAAAACTTTCACAACCTAGCCGCTTGATGCTCAGAAAACATTTTGATGTGGTAAAAATTTACTGGAATGAAAATGTTAATTTTCTAATAGTATCCTTAGTAAAGAAAAAACAAGTGTACCCAGGCTTATGGCGTGGGGCTGACAGTGCACAACCCTTTGCCTTCTGCTCAACCACCCCGTGTGTGTGGCTGACATGTATGGCACTGGCTGACCTTTCCTTCCCCTTTCCCTAAGTCTACACTGTCAGAAGAAAGTTGGGAAGAAATTAAACTAAAGTATACCTGGAAAAGTAAAACTGGGGCCAGTTTAAAATATCATGTATATAATAACTGTAATTTAAAACATAAAATTTATAGAAATGAAATATGCTTTTAAATGTTTTTGTCCATTTGTTTTGGTAAATACTTCTTGAAAATGAACTGAAAATTCAAAATATTCACTTTTTTCTTTTCATCTAATACCACATTAGAAAAGATCTAAATTTAAATTTTAAAATAAACTGAATTTGCTGAAAAAATACTCTAAAAATAAACCTAAAATTGGATTTTTGTCATTTTCCATTCTCTTAAAGGTTCTAGAACACAACAGGGCAAAGTTTTTTCACTAGTCATAAAATCAAGTTGAAAATAACCTGTTGACTAAACTACAAGAAGACAACTAATAATTAATAGGCTTATGAATATTTATGAATAAAGTGCCACTAATTTTATTTTAATAAGACATAAATAAAATAAATCCTGACATAGATAGTAGCTTTAATGTGTTCTCTCCATCCTGAGAACAGAAGGGCCCTAAAAAACAAAGAAGCATCATCAAACATGAGTTCTAGAATTACATAGGTAACTTCTAATACAGAAGTAACAATAAAGACAAACCTATTATAATAAGAGACAAAATAAGACTTTAAACTTAGTAAAGATCCCAAGAATAATGCCAACAAAGTAGGCCCTTTTTGAGAAGAAAAGAGAAATTAGAGAGATTATTTTAAAAGCTCATTAATAACTATTACTATATATGTTCAAGAAAATGATAGTGACAGCCAAATGATGACCAGCTCCAAGAAGAGGAGTTTAAGATCATGTGCTCCTGGTACAGCTGAGGAAACAGATAAACCAGGATGAGCTGTTTTGGAAGAGGATGTAGATAGTAGGTTTTTCAAAGTTTCAAAATCCACATGACTAAAATCCAATGGAATGCTTTATATGATGACTGCCCACAAGCCAAACAGTTGTCCCCTTAGAGACACACAGATGTGTTGAGGGAGACGGGCCAGTTTGCTCAGGAGAACTCAGTAACAAACATCCATTAGCTACCATGCTGTTTACATTCCCACCATCACCTCAAGCAGCTTTGCTTCTAGCTCAAGATTCTTTCCTTCATTATAGTCATCAATAACTGCAATCTATCGGAAACACTGCAGGTAGGTGAGAATTCCTCGTTAAGTAAAGGGTCTCAGCATATTTTTAAAGTTATATCTATAACAAAGTCTGGAGCATTTATTTATTCTAAACAAGCAGTTATCCTTCATATAGAATTACAAAATAGAAGCTCTCATTCTTGAGGTTCCCAATAGTCTGTCTTTGCCAGGAAAATAAACCCTACTGGGAAGAATAACAGCAAGGGCACAGGTGAGAGCAAAGTGCTCTGACACAGCTATGGGGCTGATCCAGGCAATCTTGTGAGGTACTTTTAAAAATTGAATGTGCCAACAACGTGAGGAAAGAGAGCCGTGTGCTTCTAGGACAGGGTGAAGGCCCTCTTCACGGGAGTGATCCCTGCTCTGGCCCCAGCACCATGAAAAGTGAATAGCTGTCAGTGTCTACTTTCACCCAAACTTTGCCTTTTAAAATTCAGACCAAGTGGCGCGAAGGTGCCCTATGAAGCACTCTCTGCCATACACTGAGGAGTAGGGATTGCTGTGGCCTCACTGAGGACACAGAGCCAAAAAACAAAAGGAGTGGGTCTCCTCTGCAGCCAGCCCTGCACAGCAGCTCTGCCTAGCCAGCACTGCAGCTCCCGGATCGCTGGCATCTGCTCTGGCCTGCTGGCGCCTGAGCTGGAAGGGCTGGCAAGTATTTTGAGTGCCATCCCCAATGGCCTGGATTTTTCCAAAGGAAAAATGACTGTTTTTCAGTATCATTGCTATTGAGCTGCTGAAACCTTTTATAGAAATCATCAATAAGCATTTACTAAGGGAATGCACACAGGGAACCTGGCCTGAAAAGGGTCCTTCTAATTTCACGTGTGACAAGTGTGTGCAAAGGCAATGAAATTATTCAGCAAAGCACTCAAATTCACTCAGAGGCTACCAAGCTAAGAAACCGAAAGCAGAAACATTTGATTCTCCTTATCAGACCTTTCTCTCCAGAACCAACTTCTTTAGAAACACATTTTAAAAGAAAAAAAAAATGAAACGAAACAGGAAACAGTATCACTTAACTGGTTGGAAGACAGTACTCTTGCAGAGACCTAAGATCAGGCAACTTCACAAACACACAGCAAGTCTGCAGAAGTATAATGATCAATAAGAGTAAACCCCACCTGCACTAAATACTCCCATAGCCCGGAGGAAAGCAGAGCTGTTTTCAGGACAATGCAGTAGTGACAGCGTAGTTCCTCATGTGCAGCACGATTTGCTATGTTTAGTGGCACTTAAGTATTACACAGTAAATACTGAAAAAACCCAGAAGTTTTGGATGTGCAGAAGCAATATCACATTATTCATACAAAAGGTGCTACGCTACAGGATTAGAATACCACTATTAGCATGTGGAGATCACTTAAAATCTTCAACACGCTTCCAACATGTGGCCTCCCAGCTGGCACCCTGCCTGGCATGGTCTGCTCAGTCGGACCAGTCATTCTCGTCGAACTCCGAATCGTCGTCGGAGTCACTGTACTCCACAGCAATGCGCCTGGACAGGATCGTGGCCACATCATTCCCAACTGGCTCCCGCTTGGCTTCCTGTTCACGCTGCTCCTGGACCTTTTTCAGCTGAATTCCTGGAAACAGGACACGTAGTTTAGAATCAAATACCTTTGCAAGCTCCAAGTTGAAGAGAGTTTCATGACCAAAAAATGTACACCAAAGTTGTAACATTTTTTATAAAAAAGTAATGTGTGAAAGTATTAAAAAGTTATAATTTCAGTGCACGTGAACTGAAAATTCACGTGTCAAAGAAAATTCTAGAGCTGTGCTGTTTCAGATGGTAGCCACCAGCTTAACGTGTAGCTCTTTAAGCTTAAATTGGTAAGTGTAGTGGCTACCAGCTGGGACAGTGCAGACTGGACCATTTCTATCACCACAGAACACCTGACTGGATAGCATCATAATCTAAAATTTTGGAAACAATTCTATACTACTAGCTCTCGGCAACCCTGAGAAATAACTAAGAAACTTATTTCAACAACTATTGTTGGAAATAGGTATCAAACACAATCATCTTTCTTTCTAAAACACATCGTACTTTCTTCCTTAATAACAAAGTAAGTTATCTGGTGATTTAATGTTTATCCATTCATTTTTTTAACTTTTTGTTTGGCAAAAATTTCAGATTTATAAACCCAGTATAAAACCAGTGGGAACACATTCCCATACACTCTATACCCAGATTCCCCAATTGCTAACATCTGATCATATCTGTTTCCCAGTCTTTCTCTGTCATCCTCACACATGCACACACAGACACTTTTCTCTGGACCATTTGAGAGTAATAACTGGCATGTAACTGGGATCCTTTATCCCTAAAATACTTCACATGTTATTTCCTTTAAAAAAAAATCTAAATCAGTGTATGAATCTAACACTATCTATCTATCCTACAAATATTATTAAAATTTTGCCAAGAGACTTAATGTAACAGCAAATGAAAAAAAAAGTTCCCCAGTTCAGGATCCCAACTGGGATCACCATTTGTGGTTATTGTTTTGTTAATGTCCTTTAATCTGGACAGTTTTTCAGTCTTCATGTTTCATGACTTCCCTTCCGTTTTTGAAAAATACGTGCAGCTCCTGGGATATACCCCCCAGTTTGGATATATCAGATATTTCCTTGTGATTAGATCCAGGTGATGACCAACTCTTCTTGGGTGGGACTTACATGTGCAAGAAAAGCAAATCCAGCATATTTTACCCCAAATTTGGTATCTGTGAGCCACCTATACCACTGGGACTTTTTCCTTCAATAATGTGTATCAATGACATTGAAGATATCAGAGAACCCTGGGGTCTTAAGGAAGGTGTGTGTGCCAAACATTGGGCCTGATTCATGGGTATACAAGCAAAACACAGAGGCAGCAAGACCAGAACATCTTCTGAAGGACAACGCCAGCTCTGACTCCTAGGCTGCTAAGCCTCTGTCCTTAGTCACCTCCCATTGAGAAAACTACCTGTGACCAAGAGCTGATATAGTTCCCTACCACGCAAGAAACTCTTGGAATAGTCCCAGATCATGTTGGTGACCCTCAACAAATCTGGGCTCTGACCTGGTTACAAATGAACAGTGTGTGCTGCAGGTTTTCACAGGGGACTGTGAGGGAAGATCAAGATGGGCAAGGGTCCAGGCTCCCCATGATTCTACGCGAGATGCTCTGCTTCTACATGTTTTGTGGCCTAGGGGACAATATAGGACTTTTATCTGACAAAAGGGTTGTTGTTAAATAAATGCTGAAAAACCACTGACAATGCATCAAGTTAGGACTATGACAAGTCCAGGACAAGCTATAGGTTATTTTTTTAAAAACTAAATCATTTTCCTTCATTTATACTTGTACCCTTAGAGGAGAATGCAGAGAAGAGATCCAATTAATTAAATGGTCATCTGTTATTGGATTTCTGGTTTTTGTTGAAGGATGGCTTCCTTGAATTCTTAATTCTTTATCATAACGAGTTTATCTCACACTGGCAAAACACATTATTAAAAAAAATATATCAAACAAATTGTTCTTTAACACTAACGAACAATTTAAAGTAGAAGAGAGCAAGCACTTGAGACAACTCAGCTATACCTAGTTGCAGACAGAAAGACATCTCCTTCCAAGAGCAAGGCTGTGAATCTGGGGTGCTCCACTTACCCATCCGAATAGCAGCAAGGAGATCACTCCGGGCATCGCTAACTGGTGGCTGTGCAGGCTCCTGTCGCTTGGCCTCTGCTGCTGGGGGACCATGCATTGGGGAGGATGACAGAGAAGACCCCGGCCCAGGTGGGCCCGGTGGGGGCGGCGGTGGGCCTGGGGGAGGCGGAGCTGTAGCCAGGAGCCCCGTGGAGGGAGGAGGCCCCGTGTAGGTGGAGCCGGCTGGTGTGGGGAAGGAGGGCTGCACGGGGATCTGGAGAGGGCTGACAAAGGCAGTTTGTGCAGAAGGAATCACAGGGGGTGGCGGCGGTGGAGGTGGTCCTGATGGATTGTAATACTCAATTATCTGTGCTGGGAGCATCCTAAGGGACAGAAGAAACACACAGAGTCATCAAAGGAACAAGAGGGTCCAGGCCTCTGAGTCCTGATACATCTAAGGGAGAGGCGTCCACAGCACAGACCCCTGAGTTCAAAGCTTGGCAGGATGCAAATATCCACTCTTTGGGTCACTTATATTTTCAAAGTTCTACATTATTCGTTATGAGGGAATGCAAGATCTTCTACGGAAATACACCAAAGGAGGACCACTCCAAAAGTGAATTAATTTTCTGTAGAAAGCTAGAATAGGGTAATTGGCCACAGAGGTCAGAATAGCACCAACACTGCATCCTCAAAGGGTGGCTCACAAACTTGTCTTGTCAGGGTACTATGGTCAGCCAGGTTGGGAAAATTCTGCCTTTAGCCCACCCCTCACACTGGTTCCCCACATCCACAGTGCCCAGCAGAGTATCAGAAACCTTGAAAAGTCACACGGCTGAGAAATCTGCTGACTTCTATTTAGGCCAGTGGTTCTCAACCTCCCTACTGCCTTCTAGTGCCGCAACCCTTTAATACAGTTCCTCATGTGGTGGTGACCCCCCAACCATAAAATTATTTTTGCTGCTACTTCATAACTGTAATTTTGCTACTGTTATGAACTGTAATGTAAATATCTGATATGCAGGATGTATATAGGCGACCCCTGTGAAAGGGTCGTTCAATACCCAAAGGGGTCACGACCCATAGGTTGAGCACCACTGATTTAGGTGCAGCAGGTCTGAATTCAGCAGAGTTCTGTGGACCCTGCTGAGTCTTCCAGGAGGCAGGGGAAGGGGAGCATTATATTTACAGTGGGAAATCCTAAAAGGCCTGCATTCACTGTCTTGAGGCACCCCAGTTCAGCTGCTCTGTTCCCCTGGGGCATCAGACTGAGAACAACTTCTTGGGAAAACACCTCCCCAGCCTGCATCCCCTTGAGACAAAGAAGCAAATTCTCTGGTGCAGGGACCCAGTGTGAGATCCCCTCTGACATCCGAGGCAGGGATAAGAAGGGTTGGGGGTGCCCTGTCTAGCCCTGGGGCATCTCATCTCTCTCTCTCTGCATAGGTGAGAAATCCTAAGGAGGGATGTAAACTTCTGCAAACTTCTGACCCTTCTCAATCCTCCCCAGTTTCTCTGAGATCACAACCCTGATCTCTCTTCTCTGTACGCCCAAACATAGCCATTCTCGGAAACGTGGGGCTTTGAGACATAAAGCCACCATTTCCTGATCTAAAGCCAGCAGTAACACTGGGGGTTATAACTAGGTGTCCTGGTACTACCCATACCTGCGCACTGCTCCACGCTCTTCATGAACAGGGTCATCCTTAAGCCTCATGTCCCAGCTCCAACCCAAGTCACCCACCCTTCTTGACCTCCCAGGCAGCATCTGAGGATGAGGCAGTGCACTGCTGGTGCTCACTTTCCAGTAACGCCCTTATCCCCAGGGGTCCACGGCCTCCCTGAGCACGTGCACTCTCCCTACTTGACGCCTCACACAGATCTGGCCACTGGCGTCTGACTACCTTGAGCTGGAGGTTTGGAATGTAACTTTGCCTTTGGGAACAGGGTCCCCAGAAGATGAGCTGCCTCTTGGAAAAACACAACAGGACTACTCTATGGGGAAAACATTTGAAAACAATAAAGGCAGCTCTTGCTTCTTCCTTCTCCTGTGAGAGGCCTCAGGAAGAAGTTCCATCTGGCTCCTCAGTGACAAAGGACAGAGAGGAACAGGGCTCCTCACAGCCTGAGACTGCTCAGGAGACTACCTTGCCTGATGATGTCTTCCGTCCACTCCGGTCCAATTGAGTCTGGCTGCAGTCCCTTCAATATTTGGTTTCCTGGGTCTCAGTCACCCGTTTCCACACACGTTTGAGAGCAATAACCAAAATGCTCCAAACACAATTAGACTGTACTTTAACACATGTATTTACGAATCTGTGGGCCTCCTGCAAAAACCTCTGCAAATATTCCTGAAGAAACTGAAAACCAGGAGTTGGATCTTACCCTTTCAGGACAATATCTGTGTCGCCAAACCTAAGCACCAGCTTCTCTGGGGCTTGACAAAGCCTGTGGTTCGTCACAAGTGACCCTTCTCTTACGTACACTGTCTAGGGTCCCGCAGCTGCCTCTCTATGCGTGTGGGCCTTAGGGTGCCCAGGCGCTGGCTAAGCTGCCCGCACCTCCCAGTACCTCCTGCGGGGCCGATTCCCACAGCAGCGTCCGCATTTCAAACGCACACCCAGTCAACTAAAATCAAACTGCAAAACAAAGACGCCTCAGTTCCATGGATGAGTCACCACGCCTACAAACAACGAGGCTGCGCGCGGTGGCTCCGCCTGTAATCCCAGCACTTGGGAGGCTGAGATGGGTGGATTGCCTGAGCTCACAGGTACAAGACCAGCCTAAGCCAAAGTGAGACCCCATCTCTAAAAAATAGACAGGCGTTGTGGCAGGTGCCTGTAGTCCCGGCTACTTGGGAGGCTGAGGCAAGAGGATCACTTGAGCCCAAGAGTTTGAGGTTGCTGTGAGCTAAGATGCCACAGCACTTTACCAAGGGTGACCAAGTAAGACTCTATCTCAAAAATAAATAAATAAATAATAAATAAAAGAATTATTTTTCAGGCCAGGCATGATGACTCGTGCCTGTAATCGGCCAAGGTAAAAAGATAGTTTGAGGTCAGGAGTTACAAACCATCCTGAGCAAAGCAAAACCCCATCTCTACTAAAATCAGAAAAACTAGCAAGTGTACTGGAGGATGCCTGTAGTCCCAACCACTCGGGAAGCTGAGGCAGGAAGAATACTTGAACCCAGGCATTTGAAGTTGCTGTGAATCAGGCTTACACCACGGTACTCTAGGCCAAGTGACCAAGTGAGATTCTGTCTCAAAAAAAAAAAATTATTTTCCAAAGGGTCCAGTGGAAAGAGCCCAAACTCAATGCTGTCAAGGTAAGGCAGTAAGTCACTCCAACTCACCTCAGTTTGGTCTTTAACTTTGGACCCCTTTGAGGCATTCAGCTCATTTTTCCTTGAAGATCTTCCCTTGTCTTCATTCCAAGAGGTGAGTCTGTCCAGTTTTCTATACCTGGGGTTAATGCCACCTGTCCTCATTTTCCTTTGATGTGGCAAGCTATGCCCAGGGTTAGAAACCGGAGGCCAGAAAGGGAAAACCACACAGGGCCAGAGCCAGGGCACCAGGCTTCACCAAGACTGTGCTTCACTCAGAGTGTACAAAGCTTGCTGCATGCCCAAAATGCCTCCCACATCAAACCAGGTCCCTAATCTTCAGTGACACCAGACTCTCATGGGGATTTATGATACGATTCTACAGCAGAAGGCTGTGGTCAGAGATTTAGAAGAACTTTCCAACTATAAAACCACCATAGAAGGAAGTGCAATCTTTGCCTCTGTGGCTGGGGTGGGAAAAAGAGAAGTCAAAGGCAGAAGGGACAGCAGACTCACTGGATTTGGGAAGTTTGGCTACTCACAAACAAAGGAATAAATGGGTGATACAAGCGGAGACAGTGAATAAAACTTTGCAGAAATACAGTTTCTTGTGGCAAGGAGCTTTTGGAAACCCAAGAACGTTTCAAAAACTTACAAGTACAGCAACTTTTTTTTTTTTTTTTGAGACAGAGCCTCAAGCTGTCACCCTGGATAGAGTGCCGTAGCATCATAGCTCACAGCAACCTCCAATTCCTGGGCTCAAGCAAGTCTCCTGCCTCTGCCTCCCAAGTAGCTGGGACTACAGGCATCCGCCACAATGCCCGGCCATTTTTAGGTTGCAGCCACCGTTGTTGTTTGGCGGGCCTGGGCTGGATTCAAACCTGCCAGCTTAGGTGTATGTGGCTGGCGCCTTAGCCCGTTGAGCCACAGGCGCCGAGCCAGGTACAACAACTTTTTTGAGTACCTGTAATAGTACTTTAAAAATTTTTTTATTTCAAGGGTGGTGCCCCGTGGTTCAAGGAGTAGGGTGCTGGCCCCATATACCAAAGGTGGCCGGTTCATACTTGGCCCCGGCCAAAAATTGCAAAAAAAAAAAATTTTTTTTTTTGTAGAGACAGAATCTCACTTTATCGCCCTCGGTAGAGTGCTGTGGTGTCACACAGCTCACAGCAACCTCCAACTCCTGGGCTTAGGCGATTCTCTTGCCTCAGTCTCCCAAGTAGCTGGGACCACAAGGCACCTGCCACAATGCCCGGCTATTTTTTTGCGGCAGTTCAGCTGGGGCCGGGTTTGAACCTACCACCCTCAGCATATGGGGCTGGTGCCCTACCCACTGAGCCACAGGCACCACACCCCCAAAAAAAATTTTTATTTCAGAATATTATGGAAGTACAAATGTTCTGGTTACATAATTTCTTTGTACCATTTGAGTCAAAGTTAGAAGTGTGCCAATCACCCAGATAGAGTGCATTGTACTTGCTGGGTGTAAATTTACCCATCCCCTTTTGTCCCCACCCACCTACTTGATTTTTGCTGAGTATTATTTCCATATTTGCACATAGTATTGATCGATTAGTTCCAATTTAATAGTGAGTACATGTGGTGTTTGTTTTTCCATTCTTGTGATACAAAAACTCTTAATTAGAAATGAGTGGGTTTGAACCACATCTGGCCACTTTCTAGCTGATTGACCTATGTGAGCTATTTAAACTTCCTGAGCTTCAGTCACTCATATATCCATTCACTCACCCTATATTTACTGAACATCTCACATGAGCCCATAATGGAGTGCATGAATCCTGTGGGGGACAATAGTAGACAAAACGAGCACAGTCTTTTTCCTTATAGAGCTTACAATTTATTTATCTGTAAAAAGGCACACTAGTAACTCGGCGCCTGTGGCTCAACGGGCTAAGGCACCAGCCACGTACACCTGAGCTGGCGGGTTTGAATCCAGCCCGGGCCCGCCAAACAACAATGATGACTGCAACCAAAAAATGGCCGGGCGTTGTGGCGGGCACCTGTAGTCCCAGCTACTTGGGAGGCAGAAGCAAGAGACTCGCTTGAGCCCAGGAATTGAAGGTTGC
This sequence comes from Perodicticus potto, assembly GCA_963574655.1. Lineage (NCBI taxonomy): Eukaryota > Metazoa > Chordata > Mammalia > Primates > Lorisidae > Perodicticus > Perodicticus potto. The sequence goes on from CAUYRH010044794.1 coordinate 11,341, forward strand.
TGTGAGCTGTGATGCCATGGCACTCTACCCAGGGTGACAGCTTGAGGCTCTGTCTCAAAAAAAAAAAATGGCAAAAGTTGAACATATATTTGTACACCCACATTCACAGTAGCATTATTCAAAATGGTGAAAAGGTAGAAACAATCCAAGTGTCCACTGATGAATGAACAAAATACACGGTAGTATATACATATAGTGGAATATTACTCAGCCTTTCAAAGGGAGAAAGTTTTGACACATGCTGCAGTGTGGATAAACTTTGAAGACACTATGCCAAGAAAATAAAAGCTAGTCACAAAAGGAAAAAATATATATGATTCCATTTATAGGAGGCACCTGAGTGGTTAAATTCAGACAGACAGAAAATAGAATGGAAGTTTTCAGGGGCTAAGAAAAGCAGGGAAGGGGGAGATATTGTTCACTGGACACAGAGTTTCAGTTAGGGAAGATGAAAAAGTTCTGGGGATGGATAATGACAACGGTTACATAACAAGGAAGATAACACCACTGAAGTGAACACCACGGGAAAATGATGAAAATGGTAAATTTTGTATTATGTATATTCTACCACAATTTAAAAAAATAAAGGCATGATAGTAGCTCTTCCCTCATAAGGTCACGGTAAGGATGAAAAGAGATGAACGTTGACTGAAGGAATGGCTAAAGTGAGTCATAAGGTTTACTCCTGGAGAGGGGCTTTGGGACTGGGAGAGGAAGGGGTGAGGAATAGTTTAACTTTCTGCTTTAATTTGTTTATCTACTGTTTAGGATTTTTCCCCAAGTGCTACACTTTTATAATTCAACAAAGTAAAGACATGGGAGCTGCTTATATTCCTGCAGTACTGATTAGTCCAAGACTTAGTCTCCACAGGAAAGCACGTGGGGGCTGGGACCAACAGCGTTCTCGGCTTCTGCTTGGCCTTCTGTGTTTGTATCTGTATGTGTATCTTTTGGAGATGCCCTTAGCTTTGCTTACCTTCTCCTTGTCCACCCCCAATTTACTTGAGTCTGTTAGTCACAAAATTGTCAGCCTTCTACCCTGATCAACAGATCCTCCCTTCTTGTCCCAAGAAAGGTCCAGAACCCAGATGGAGGGGCTCCCTGTCCCCTTTATCCAGTGTTCCCTGAACTCTTCTTCCCCATTTTTACCGGATTTTCTATATGGAAATCTTATCTGAGATCTGATTTTTCGGCTCCTTACTTTGAAAGTTAAGATTTGCTCTTCCAGGAGGCTGAAGATGGCTCAGAGCCCAGCCAGCCCGGAAGTCTGTTTCCTGGGTCAGAGAGCATTGGCAGAAATCCAGACAGCTGACGTCACCTGGTCCAGATGGCGGAAATCGTTGCCCAACCATAGGAAGTGGATGCCAATTACACATTTCTCTGTGACTCCCTCAATCCCAAAAGGCACTTTCCTAGACAGGAGGCAGCTGAGTAGTAGCGGAAAGCGCCCCGGTCTTTGAACCACGTGATGTGTTGAGTACAAGGCTGCAATGTCAACTGACTGATAACGTGGGACTGGAGCACTGGACTGGAAGTGAGCAGACGTAAGTCTGAGTAGGAGTGTTGCCACCTAACTTCTGACCTTTGACAAATCATTGGATTTTCTTCAACTGGCTTTTTAAAGCTATGAATAATAATACCTACTTCACAGAAGCTATTATTGTAAAGCTAAAATGAGGTCATCTATTAAAAGATTGCATAAACTTGAAGCAGGATGCCAATGAAGAATTCTTCCTCTCTGAAAGAAAGCCTTCCCAAGAAGTCGATCCCAGGAAGGCAGGATGGAAAGTGGTTCCAGGTTGATCCAGAGGCAGGAAGCCAGCACTGTGAGAAAATGGGCTGGCCGCTGACTAGCTCTGCTGCTGGGATACATAACTTAACCTCTTTGCCCAGTTACTCACTGTCAAAATGAGGGTGATAAAAATACCCATGTCACAGGGTTGTTGGGTGGTTGAGTGAGTTATTCCACGTACAGCACATAGCACAGTCCTCAGGACGTGGCAGCACTCACTAACCACTGGCGGGATGATTTTCCAGAGGCCATCTTATCTACTTGCAGGACCTGGGCTGAGCATTCATCCCAATGCCAAGGTAGCACTTGAAAAGAGATGTTTTCTCAACTCACTGCCCACATAGCAGGGAGAGCAGGTCAGCTAAAATCTGACCATGTCACTTCCCTGCATTAAGCCTGAATATGCTCTAGCCTTGCCCATCCATCAAAAGACCAACATTCTTTCTTTCTTTCTTTTTCTTTCCTCCCTTCCTCCCTTCCTACCTTCTCCTTTTTTTTATAGAGAGATAGGGTCTTGTACTGTCCCCCAGGCTGGAGTATAGCGTCATCATAGCTCACTGCAACCTCAGCAACCTCAAATTCCTGGGCTCAAGTGATCCTTCCACCTCAGCTTCCTGAGTAGCCAGGACTATAGGCGTGTGCTACATGCCTGGCTGATTTTTCTGTGTTTGCAAAAACAGGGTCCTGCTATGTTACCCAGGCTGGTCTCATACTCCTGGCCTCAAGCAATCCTCCCACCTCAGTCTCTTAAAGTGCTGGGATTGCAGACGTAAGCCACCGAGCTCAGCTGAAAGGCCAACATCTTAACGTGACATTTGAGTCTTTTTAATAGGCTCCTGAGTCCCTCTCCAGCCTCACTACTTGCTGCCCACAGCCTCTCATTAAGGTTCCAGCAACCCCAAACTACCTGCTGCTTCTCACCTCCACCACATGTCTCCTGTTGCCCCTCTGCCCAGCACGTTCCCTCTATCCCTCATGAAGCCTACCCTTGCTAACTCCTAGTTATCCTTAGACATCTTCCAGAAAGCCTTCTCCTGCAGGGCCTGGTTCCCCTTCTTCTCCCTTAATTCCTTGTGGGCACTTCCATCGTTGCACTGACCAGACTATATCCTAACTGTCTCATGACTGACTAGGGGCTCAGACTGAAAGCAAAGACCAGCCCTGGGATTGCTCATCTCAGTCAATCCAGCACCAGCCAGGCAGTAAACACTAGAAGAAAAGACTGATAAATGCAAGACTAGGAGCTATATGAGCCAAAGCTCATACATCTGTCATAACAGATCAGAGGTTCTCAACCTTCCTAATGCTGCGAGACTTTAGTACAGTTCCTGTGTCGCGACCCACAGGTTGAGAACCACTAAAATAGATGATGTTATTTGACCAGGGCGAACAACTCAAAGAGATACAGTTTCCATTTGACTCAATGCTTTGTTTCTCTGGTTTCCTTTTGCTTTTTTGAAGATCTCCTCTGTGTCTGGGAAATCCTCTGTACTCTCTCCTCCCTGTTCTTATATTTTGTCTGTCTGTCTTTATCACTTTGTTTCTTTTTCTTTCTCTGAGTCATATTTTTGTATCATTTGTTTTTTTGTATCCTTTCCTCTTCCTCTTCCTTTTGTGGTTGGGTGGTTGGCTGGCTATTCCCCTCTTTTTTAGCAAACTGGCTTGTAAAGGTATCCCTGGGTTCCTGACTCCTCAGAAAGAAAGAAGGAGAGTTTGAAAGGAAGGAAATTAAACCTTAGTGTGTACCAAGAAGTTTAATTCATTTTATTTCAATTATGTATGTACCTTAGCATGCAGCAAGAAGTTCAATTCATTTTATATGTGTACATATGATCTCAGTAATAAATCTGTAATAAGGTATGCCATCCAAGCAACCTAGGTTATGCTTCAGTGACAAACAACCCCCAATTCTCAATGGTTATATGCAACATTCATTGATTGCTCCATAGTGATTTTGTTGAGGCTCAGGATTCAGGTTGACAGAGCCACTGTCTAGATTCTAGAATATTGCTAAGTACCACAGTAGAAAGAGGAAAGAATGTAGAAAATCTCATACTAGCTTTTAAAATTTCTACATACAGCTTGGCACCTGTAAGCTCAGTGAGTAGGGCACCAGCCACATGCACCAAGGCTGGTGGGTTTGAAATCAGCCTGGGTCTGCCAAACAACAATGACAACAACAAAATAGCTGGGTATTGCGGTGGGCCCCTGTAGTCCCAGCTGCTTGGGAGGCTGAGGCAGGAGAATCATTTAACAAGAATTGGAGGTAGCTGTGAGGACACAGCACTCTACCAAGGGCAACATAGTGAAACTATGTCTCAAAAAAATAAAAAATAAATAGTAATAAAATTTCCACATAGAATGGATACATTTTAATTGATCAAAGTAAGCCATGCCTGGGCTAACTGCTAGAAGTTAAATGGAATAGCAAAGTACAATTTTCCTATATACCTAGAAAGAGAGAGGAATTCAAATATTTGCGATAACCACAGTGGATATTAGTATTTCCGCTTTATAGATAAGATGGCTGAGGCTCAAGAAGATCATGTGGTTTGAGGCTGGGCACAGTGGCTCATAATCCTAGCACGCTGGGAGGCTGAGGTGGGTGGATTGCCTGAGCTCAGGAGTTCAAGACCAGCCTAAGCTAGAGTGAGACCCTGTCTTTAAAAATAACAAGGCATTGGCTCAGTGCTTATGGCTCAAATGGCAATGGCACCAACCACACACACCTGAGCTGGCGGGTTCAAATCCAGCCTGGGCCCGCCAAACAACAATGACAGCTGCAACCAAAAAATAGCCGGGCGTTGTGGCGGGCACCTGTAGTCCCAGATACTTGGGAGGCGGAGGCAGGAGAATCGCTTGAGCCCAGGAGTCGGAGGTTGCTATGAGCTGTAATGCCATGACGCTCTCTCCAGGGCAACAGCTTGAGGCTCTGTCTCAATAATAAATAAATAAATAAATAAATAACAGGGCATCGTAGCAGGTGCCTGTAGTCCCACCTACTCAAGAGGCTGAGGCAAAAGGTTCACTTGAACCCAAGAGTTTGGGGTTGCTGTGAGCTACGATGCTAGGACACTCCACCCAGGGCGACAAAGTGAAACTCTGTCTCAAAAAAAAAAAAAAGGCGTTTTTTCTTAAGAACATGCAAGTAAACGTCAAAGAGAGGAACTAAACACATATCTTTTGTTTCCTGGAACTTTGCCCATCCCTCACTAGATTTTTAGGGTGTCTAGGCCCTTTCTGCCATTTTCTTTTTTTTTTTTTTATTAAATCATAGCTGCGTACATTAGTGCAATCAAGGGGTACAATGTGCTGGTTTCATATACAATCTGAAATGTTTTCATCAAACTGTTTAACATACCCTTCATGGCATTTTCTTAGTTATTGTA
>CAUYRH010044797.1:0-12566 GCA_963574655.1 Perodicticus potto
TTTTTTTTTTTTTGAGACAGAGCCTCAAGCTGTCACCCTGGATAGAGTGCTGTGGCATTACAGCTCACAGCAACCTCCAATTCCTGGGCTCAAGCGAGTCTCCTGCCTCCGCCTCCCAAGTAGCTGGGACTGCAGGCGCCCGCCACAACGCCTGGCCATTTTTTTGGTTGCAGCCGTCATTGTTGTTTGGCGGGTCCAGGCTGGATTCGAACCCGCCAGCTCAGGTGTATGTGGCTGGCGCCTTAGCCCGTTGAGCCACAGGCGCCGAGCCCAGTATATACTCTTAATAGGATGAGATGAAAGTAGCATTTTATAACTGTGAGCTTCCTCACAAAAACCAATAACCCCATTTTAAGTCTTAGAAAAACATCAGTCAAATTCTAGTAGGGAGAACATCCTATAATATGCCTGACCAGTATTCCTCAAAACCGTCAAGGTCAGGCGGTGCCTGTGGCTCATCCAGTAGGGCGCTGGCCCCATATACCGAAGGTGGCAGGTTCAAACTGGGTCTCAGCCGAACTATAAAACAGAAAAATAGCCGGGCATGTGGCAGGCGCCTGTAGTCCCAGCTACTCAGGAGGCTAAGGCAAGAGAATCGCCTAAGCCCAGAAGTTGGAGGTTGCTGTGAGCTGTGATGCCACAGCACTCTACTGAGGGCAATAAAGTGAGACTATCTCTACAAAAAAAAACCCCCAAAACTGTCAAGGTCATCAAAAACAAGGTATGTCTGAGAAACTATCATAGCCAAGAGGAGCCTAAAGAGACAGGACAATGTCATGTGGCACCCTGGGTGAGATCCTGTTAAAGGAACATTAGGTAAAAACCAAGGAAATCTGAATAAATTGTAAACTCTAATTAATGAGGATATGTCAATATTGGCTCATTAGTTGTAACAAATGTATCATACTTACTTATTAATAATAGGGGATACTGTGCATGCCAAGGAAGGGAGAAATAGGATCTTCTTGCATTATCTGTTCAATTTTTCTCTCAATATAAAATTCTTCCTAAATTAATCTATTCATTTTAAAACTTTAAGTAATTTACATCAATATCAAAATCATCATTATCATTATTTTCATCAAATGGCTTTAATTAATATGTGAAAACTGTGCAGTTTGCACTGAAAGTTTGGAAAGAAACAAAAGCAGAAGAAATTGTAAAGCAAGGTAACTTTTTCACAATTAAGCCTCTATTTCCAGGAATCTTATTGGAAATAGTGATTTGGGATCCTTACATAGCAGAGACAGCAACTGAATTCTAGGTACATTCATTTTTACCTGCGATGGTCAAATTATTTTTCTCACACTCCAATGTTGTATGAATCGTCTCCTTTGTAGTATTTTTTTGGTCAGGAAGCTGAGAACATTTTTCAAAGGAAACTAGAAAAAAGAATAAAGACCATTCGTTTTCCTGCTACCATTATGACTTTGCTCTAAGTTGTTATTTTTTTTACATTCTTTACTTGAGGAGAGGGATCCCAACTGGAAAATATTTCCTACTTGGAAACCACAGATGTCTCCAGGAATAACTGAGAGATCAAAAGATGACAGAGGACACGGCAGCTCCATCATAAAGGGTCTGAGGGGGCTTTTCCTTATTCTCCTTTAATACTTACTGTGAGATGCCAGCAGAGCTAAGTCTTGGGAGAGGGGAAGATGATGAAAGGCAGATGAACACTTGAATTCAAGGATGTGCATAGCTGAGGGTCTGCAGCGGGTTGGATAGAGAAGAATTAGCTAATTCTGGCTCAGCACCCGTAGCACTGTGGTTACAGCACCAGCCACACACACCAAGGGTGGTGGGTTCGAACAACTGCAACAAAAAATAGCCCAGTGTTGTGGTAAGTGCCTGTAATCCCAGCTACTTGGGAGGCTGAGGCAAAAGAATCACTTAAGCTGAAAGAGTTTGAGTTGCTGTGAACTGTGATATCACATAGCTCTACAGAGGGCAACGCAGGGAGACTCTTCTCAAAAAAAAAAAAAAAAGAATTAGCTAATTCTGAGAAGTTCTGGGATATCCTGCAGATTGTAGAATTTTAAAAAGAATCCAAAAATGGATCACAACAACAAAAATATCCTCTTGGCTCAGCGCCTGTGGCTCAAGCGACTAGGGTGCCAGCCACATACACCTGAGCTGGCAGGTTTGAATCCAGCCCGGGCCTGCCAAACAACAACGACGGCTGCAACCAAAAAATAGCTGGGCGTTGTGGCGGGCGCCTGTCCAGCTACTTGGGAGGTGGAGGCAGGAGAAATTGCTTGAGCCCAGGAGTTGGAGGTTGCTGAGAGCTGTGATGCCACGGCACTCTACCCAGGGTGACAGCTTGAGGCTATGTCTCAAAAAAATTAAAAAATTTAAAAAGGGGCTCGGCACCTGTGGCTCAATGGGCTAAGGTGCCAGCCATGTACACCTGAGCTGGCGGGTTCGAATCCAGCCTGGGCCCACCAAACAATGATGGCTGCAACCAAAAAACGTCCGGGCGTTGTGGCGGGCGCCTGTGGTCCCAGCTACTTGGGAGGTGGAGGCAGGAGACTTGCTTGAGCCCAAGAATTGGAGGTTGCTGTGAGCTGTGATGCCACAGCACTCTATCCAGGGTGACAGCTTGAGGCTCTGTCTCAAAAAAAAAAAAAAAAATTTAAAAAGGGCGCTGTGGCTGGGGACGGTGAGAGAGCGGTAATATGGCAGTGTTGGCGGTAGTGGAGTTCCAGAGAGCCCAGTCTCTACTCAGCACTGATCGGGAGGCCTCCATCGACATCCTCCCCTCCGTCGTGAAGTGTGATATTCAAGAAAATGATGAGGAGGTAGTGCAGGTCAAATAGCAGAGCATCCTAGAACTGGGGCCTCTTCTGGCAAAGGCTGGACAAGCTGCAGAGCTTGGAGGACTCCTGAAGCTATGTACGACCCTTCTTGAATTCCATCAGCAAGGCTACAGCAGCCGGTCTGGTCCAATCTCTTCCTGATCTGTTTCTTGATATGGAAGCAGCTACAGGGCAGGAGGTTGAGCTGTGTTTAGAGTGCATTGAATGGGCCAAATCAGAGAAAAGGGCCTTCTCATGCCAAGCTTTGGAGGCAAGACGGGTGTCTTTGTACTTTGATACCGGGAGGTACCAGGATGCATTACATTTGGGTTCTCAGCTGTTGCAGGAGTTGAAAAAGATGGATGACAAAGTCCTTTTGGTAGAAGTACAGCTTTTAGAAAGCAAAACATACCACGCCCTGAGCAACTTGCCGAAAGCCTGAGCTGCCTTAACCTCTGCTGGAACCACAGCAAATGCCATCTACTGCCCCCCTAAATTGCAGGCCACCTTGGACATGCAGTCAGGTATTATCCATGCAGCAGAGGAAAAGGACTGGAAAACTGCACACTCATACTTCTATGAGGCATTTGAAGGTTATGATGCCATTGATAGCCCCAAGGCCATTACATCTCTGAAATACAGGTTACTGTGCAAAATCATGCTCAACACCCCAGAAGATGTCCAGGCTTTGGTGAGCGGGAAGCTTGCACTTCGGCATGCAGGGAGGCAGACAGAAGCATTAAAATGCGTAGCTCAGGCTAGCAAGAACAGATCACTGGCAGATTTTGAAAAGGCCCTGACCAGCTAAAACAATGACAACTGCAACAAAAATTGCTGGGTGTTGTGGCAGGCACCTATGGCCCCAGCTACTAGGGAGGCTGGGGCAGGAGAATCGCCTGAGCACGAGAGTTTGAGGTTGCTGTGAGCTGTGACGTCACGGCACTCTACCCAGGGCAACAGCTTGAGACTCTGTCCCAAAAAATAAAATAAAATAAAATAAAACAAACCTACCTCTTCCCCTACAAAATCAATTCTCCCTTGTTCCTCTTTACATTTCATTTGTTCCTTGACCCATCACACGCTGACTTTTGCTTAAACTGCTTGACAACACCATTGTTGAAAAGGATTATTAGTAACATCCTAGGCCCACTTATTAGTCATCTTCCTATTTGACCCCAGCTGTCTTCCCTCTTAGTTCTTTAGGACACAACTCTTTGCTGTGCTTGCCTTTCCTTTCTTCCTATTGCTTCTTACTCTCTTTTATAAGTGCCTCTTCTTCCATCCAGCTCTTTTGAAATGTAACATTTCTGAGAGCTCCATCCTTATCCTTCCTTCTCTTACTAAATTCTCTGAGTGATGTCATATATGGCATCACCTGCTATCACCTGCTATCTCTGTGTAAATAACACCCTAAGCTCAGACCTCTCTCAGAAAATCAGACAAATGTATCCCCCCCGAGTTGTGTCCATTTGAGGGTCCCACAGTTATATAAAACTCAACATGTCCAAGTCTTAAATCATTATCTTTCAACCCAAACCTGCTATGCATGTATATTGTCTATCTCTTCGAAAAACTTTCTTTCTGGCCAGGCACGGTGTCTCACACCTATAATCCAAGCGCTTTAGGTGGCCAAGGTGCATGGATTGCTTGAGCTCATGAGTTTGAGACCAACCTGAGCAAAAGTGAGACCCTGTTTCTAGAAAAAAAAAAAATAGCTGGGTGTTGTGGTGGGCACCTGTAGTCCCAGCTACTTGGGAAGCTTAGGCAAGAGGATCACTTGAGACCAAGAGTTTAAGGTTGCTGTGAGCTATGATGCCATGCCAGGGCAATAAAGTGAGATTCTGTCTCCAGAAAAGAAAAATTAAAAGAAAGAAAGAAAAGAAAAAGAAAAAAGAAAGACTTTATATTTCCGAGTTTACCAAGTCAAAATGTTAGAGCCACATTTTACTTTTCTTGGTCCCTTTTCCCCCAGACCTAGATACTCATCAAACATCTATCCCCTTCATTATTCAAAGCTACCTCCTCTTCTCTTTCTTCACTAACACTTGCCACAGATCTGGCTCTCACTATTTCTCAGTTGGATTTATGAATTAGCCTTTAACTTCTGTGTCTCATATTTTGTCCTCATATATCCATTCTCCACACTTGTTTATTAAGTGTATTTCCATAAGGCAACTTTGATTATATAAATTCTCTGTTTTAAAATTCTGCAGTCTCAGCTCGGTGCTCATAGCTCAGTGAGTAGGGCACCAGCCACATACACCAAAGCTGGTGGGTTCAAGCTCAGCCCAGCCCATTGTTGCTGCTAAACAACAATGACAACTGCAACCAAAAAATAGCTGGGTGTTGTGACAAGCACCTATAGTCCCAGCTACTTGGGAGGCTGAGGCAAGGGAATCGCTTAAGCCCAAGAGTTTGAGGTTGCTGTGAGCTATGACGTCATTGCACTCTACTCAGGTGACACAATAAGAATCTGTCTCAAAAAAAAAAAAAAAAAAAAAATCTGGCTCGGCGCCTGTGGCTCAACAGGCTAAGGTGCCAGCCACGTACACCTGAGCTGGCAGGTTCGAATCCAGCCCGGGCCCGCCAAACAACAATGATGGCTGCAACCAAAAAAAAAAAAAAAAAAAAAAAAAATCTGCAGTTTCTCCGTATCTGTAACACATTGCAAAACTGGCCACAATTTTTAACATTCATTTTATCCACACTCCTTTGCACTATGATTTTCCTGCTTCTGCAATCAAGTAATAGGGTCTGGGTCCAGCACAGGGGCTCACGCCTGTAATCCTTGCATGCTAGGAGGCCAAGGTGGGTGGATCGCCTGAGGTCAGGAGTTTGAGACCAGCCTGAGTTAGACCTCGTCTCCAGAAAAAAAAAAGAAAAAGCCTGGTGTTGTGGCAGGCACCTATAGTCCCAGCTACTTGGGAAGTTGAGACAAGAGAATCACTTGGGCCCAAGAGTTTGAGGTTGCTGTGAGCTATGATGCCAGAACACTCAACCTCAGGGTGACTTAGTGACACTCTGTCTCTAAAAAAAGAGAAAAAGTAATAGGGTCTGGCTGGGTGGTGGCTCATGCCTGTAATCCCAGCCCTTTAGCGGCTGGGTGGATGGTTTGAGCCCAAGAGTTTGAGGGTGCAGTGAGCTGTGATCATGCTATTGCATCCCAGCCAGGATGACACTCAGTCTCAAAATGAAAGGAAGGGAAAGAAAGGGAAGGGAAGGGAAGGGAGAGAGACAGAGGGAAAGAGGGAGAGGAGGAGAGAGGGAAGAGAGGAAAGAGGGGAGGAAGGGAGGAACAATAACAACAACAAAAAGAAATGTGATCTGTTTCCCCATCATCTAAATCTGGACTGCCTTTAAGATTTCCTTTGGCCAACAGAATGTGTAGAAGCAATCTGTGCTAGTACCAAATTGAGATTTCAAGAGGCCTTGCTGACTTCTGCTCTCAGTCTTGTAAGTTTCCCCTTGAATAATCTCAGTGTAGCCTAATGAATGAGAAGAGAAATTTGGCCAAATTGCTTGTCATTCCGGCTGATATCCTCTTCCTCAGAAGAGAAGTTGCTGGTAAGTGGTACCTGACCACATAAGCATGAGTGAGGTAAGCCAGGACCAGAGGAACCTCCCAATTGATGCCAGTCTAAGCTGCAAAGCTCAGAATTATTAGCTAAATAAACAGCTTCTGTTTTACTCCATTAAATTTTAGATTGGTTTAATAATCAGGAAAAGATACTTGATAAAGTAACTGTTGGGGGGAAAAACCCACATTCTTTATAATGGCATACAGCGCTCTTATGACCTGAGTTCTGTTTATTTCTCCCACCTACAACTTCATTTCTAAGTCCTCTTAACACTGTATGCGCTAGTCATGCATCCTTACAGTTCCCCAAATTCTGTGTCTGTCGTATCTATCATTTTTGGTAGACACAGCTATAAATGTCACCCTCTGTGTTTACTTCTTACCTCCCCAAAAGTTACCATACAATGTGGCAACTACTGGTTCTTTAACTGTTCTTTAAATTTCTTGAGACCAGGGGCTGTGTCCCTGGACTCTGTCTGGCTCAGGGCCTGACATGTAGAAGATGGCCATTACTACCTACTGAATGGCCAAATGAATGAATAAAATATCTGCCCAAATATATCCCAGTGCTATTCCTTTTAACATTTTGGTAAGTTCTAAAAGCCAAAGATACGCAGCAACCTACCTATATTGCTAAATTGACTTTTATTTATTTATTTTTTTTAGAGACAGAGTCTCACTTTGTCACCCTTGGTAGAGTGCTGTGCTGTCACAGCTCACAGCAACCTCCAGCTCTTGGGTTTAGGCAATACTCTTGCCTCAGCCTCCCGAGTAGCTGGGACTACAAGCACCTGCCACAACGTCTGGCTATTTTTTTTTGTTACAGTTTGGCTGGGGTCAGGTTTGAACCTGCTACCCTTGGTATATGGGGCCAGAGCCCTACTCACTGAGCCACAGATGCCGCCCACTAAATTGGCTTTTAGATCTCACCCAGTCTTGGGCAGGACACAAATAATTTGAGTGAAATTAGGCATGGCGCCTGTGGCTCAAGCAGCTAAGGTGCCAGCCACGTACACCTGAGCTCGCGGGTTCGAATCCAGCCCAGGCCCGCCAAACAACAATGATGGCTGCAACCAAAAAATGGCTGGGCGTTGTGGCGGGCACCTGTAGTCCCAGCTACTTGGGAGGCGGAGGCAGGGGACTTGCTTGAGCCCAGGAATTAGAGGTTGTTGTGAGCTGTGATGTCATAGCACTCTATCCAGGGTGACAGCTTGAGGCTCTGTCTCAAAATAATAATAATAATAATAATAATAATAATAATAATAATAATAATAATAATTAGAGTGAAAATCAGTGGTGAACTCTCCTCAAAATATTGTTCCCAAGTTCTTCTTCTCCACCTGCTCATCTCAAAATATAAGTGTGCACTCAAGCAGGACTGGCCTTATAAATGCTGCTACAGAAATGTAGATTTGTCCTCTCACAGTGTCTAGTATAGAAAGCCCAGAGGTTTCACTTTACAACACAAACACACACACACATACACAAACAGTCTTACTCTGTGATTTCTCTAAAGAGAATAGATTTTTTCATTTTATAGGTGAGTAACTAAATACAAATATAGAGTAAACTTTCCAGTGGATTTACATGAGTTATGTCTCCCTGAGAAAACTGTATTTCAGATTTCTGGATAAACTCATTTTTAAATGTCAGTTTCTAACAGATAGGTTCTCTTCATGCAAGGCAGGCATGGCTTATCGATTGGGCTGACATACTTACTGATAAAGGCAATGAAGAATGAGACTTTCAATAGCAGGAAAAGTATCAGCAGTGAGGCACAAACCAGCTTGTGAGAACCGAGTTTACTTTTCTGAGGGATCGTTCTTTTCTTGGGAGCTGAAGGAGAAACCAAATGAGTTTTATCAACAATAAATTCTGTCCTTACTTGCTCTTCCTCTTCTTCTTCTTCTCTCTTTTCTCAGACAACACACAATTACTAATAGTATGACACTTGAAATACTATGAGAATAGGAAGGAAATGATAATGTTCATGTAGAAACTTTAGAAAATACAGAGAAGCACAAATTCCTACCATTGAACATGACTCTTTTACTAATCATTTGGTATATATCCCACCAGCAGTTTTTAAAATGCAGATGTACAATATACGTACATTTTCTAACAATTGACATATCAGGAAATCTGATTTTCTGAGGTAAACCCTCTTTGATCAGTTCTAAGAGCCAAAAAGGCAGCAATTCACCTACTGTGCTACACTGGCTCATGAACATTTTTCATAACATATTATATATGTTAACACTTCATATCATGGTTCAATACTATTTCATTATAGATTTAAATAATCTTTTAGAATATTTCCAACTTTACTTTTAAAAATACTATAGTAGTTGCGTAGCGCCTGTGGCTCAGTGGGTAGGGCACCGGCCCCATATACCAAGGGTAGCAGGTTCAAACCTGACCTCCGCCAAACTGCAACAAAAAAATAGCCGGGCGATGTGGCGGGCACCTGTAGTCCCAGCTACTCGGGAAGCTGAGGCAAGAAAATTTCCTGAGCCGAAGAGATGGAGGTTGCTGTGGGCTGTGAAGCACTTTACTGAGGGCGATAGAATGAGACTCTGTCTCTAAAAATAATAATAATAATAATGCTATAGCAGGTAAACATTTATAATCAAAGTCCACCTTTTCAGTCACTATCTCATACTGGGAGTGGGGGGGGGGAGAATCTCAGTACTATATAATATGATTTCATTTTTATTTTATTATTTTATTTTATTTATTTATGTTTTATTTTATACATATTTTTTGAGACAGAGTCTCACTATGTTGCCTGAGGTAGAGTGCTGTGGTGTCACAACTCACAGCAACCTCAAATTCTTGGGCTTAAGTAATTCTTTTGCCTCAGCCTCCCAAGTAGCCCACCACAATGCCTGCCTATTTTTTTGTTGCAGTTGTCATTGTTATTTAGCGGGCCTGGGCCGGGTTTGAATCAGCCAGCCCTGGTGTATGTGGCTGGGCCCTAACTACTGAGCTTTGGGCACCAAGCCAGTGATTTTTTAGAAAAATACATATCCACACTAATGTATACTTACAGGTGGAAGGATATACACTAAAATGAAAATTATATTGTCTTACCACTGGAAAAAATAAAAAAAAATAATAAAATAAAGTGAAAATTATAGTTTTCTCTAAATAACAAGAGTATAGTTTAAATTTCTGTTGTTTTTGGATTTTTTTCCTATAATAATCATTGTTATTTATATAATAAGGAAATTACACATAGTTTTTTTTTTTAAGAAGAAAAAGCAATTTTCCTAAGTTCTCTTGATACCTCCACAGAGGTGTTTCAGGAAACATTAGCATCCTGACTCCCTCCCTCCAATAGCTTCTTGTACCCTACATGAATTTTTATTCTCTTCTGTGTCTGAGAGCTCACACTTGCCACCCAAAGTGCCTTTATATACTCCCAAATTAATTGAATCTGTCTTAGAGATGAAACATGCCATAGATTTTCTGATTTCAGAAAAATTTCCCTGGAGATTTAAGGAACTTTTTTTTTAGGACTTTGTAGTCTTTCATTTGGAATGGTCTTTTGTTCCACTTCTGTACTAACAGACACAGTCCCATCACTCTGCACTCACGCCCTTACCCTCTAATCAAAACACAAATCCCTCAAATTCATCAGTCACCCCTCCATCTGGGGGTGGAGGCTGTAACTTCAGCCTAACTCAGCCTGGGAAAACACAGGACAACAGCATCTCAGCGTCAGAGCACTCACCTTAGGTCAGGAATATAGTTAATTTCTCACACCTATGTTTTCCTATAGTCAGCAGAGTTGGGACTAAAAACAGCATCACAAATCCTTTCTTCCCCACTATACAACTGTATGACCCCTTCATGCTCATCTACAGGCAACTCAGACTTCTGGGACTTTCCTGTTTCCCAAACATGGCCAGTGACAGAACCAGCAACTGACACCACCTGTGCCTTGTTTTAAACCTGTCTCCATCCTGCATCTTGTCATTAATTCTGACAACCAGGAACGGGTTCTTACCTGTAGGGGAGTCTGAGTTGGTGCCTGAGGATGTGCATCCATATTTGACCCTCACTCCAGAACAAGTGATTTTTGAAGCCATATTCAGAAGAGGCCTCTGTTTTTCACCAGAAAATCTGTTTCAGGGCTTCCTTAAAATATTATTAAACGAAAATCAAGTATGGTGATAGATTAAATCTCCTTCCTGTCGCTCAACTTGGTGAAAGCAGAAGCACCAAACAGGTAAACACCCCTTAAAGAGACCTCATGAGAGCTGAAATTGCAATGTGGGGGCTACGCAGTCCACAGAGACCCAATGCCCAGGCTCAGCACCGTGCGAATCACAGCCTTAAACGTATGCTCCAGGTGTGATAAAAGTGGGGACTCAAAGGGTAGAGGAACAAATCGGAAGGCAAGGAAAAGAGGAACCAGTCACTTAAAGAAGTCTATTCTGAGCACTAATTTCTTTTTTACTTTCTTTCTTTTTTTTTTCTTTTGCTTTTTGTTTTTGAGACAGTGTCTCGCTCAGTCGCCCTGGGTAGAGTGTTGTAGCCTCATATATCTCACAGCAACCTCAAACACCTGGGCTCAAGTGATGGGACTACAGGCACCTGCCACCAGGCCAGGCTAGCTATTTCTATTTTTAGTAGAGACAGAGCGTCCGCTTGCTCGGGCTGGTCTGAAACTCCTGAGCTCAAGCAATCCTCCCGCCTCCACCTCCCAGTGTGCCTGGATTACAGGCATGAGCCACTGTGCCTTGCCTCTGAGAACTGTGTTCACTGAACTCACCAGAAAAAATAAAATTTGTGTTCTTCCTTCCACGTGCAAACATAATTACTCAGACCAAATGACCCGAAGAAAAACGTATTCGTGTCACCTTTGCCTCATCGTTTCTGGCTGATCACACAAATTCTTGGTGCCACATTGTGAGAGGATTATTGACACAAAGTCACATGGCAGCCTCCCCGCCTTCAAGGCCCAGCTTCCTCTAGCATGGTGGGGAAGGTAAAGCTTGGGTCCGGGGCCTTCTGAAGCAGCCCTCCCTGCTCCGGGCTTTCCCTCATTGTTCTCTCTGACCCCATCATGATCTCCACTCATTCTGCTGCTTGTCACCTCCAGAACCCTGGAGAGCAGCTCTCCTTACTGGCTGTTGGAGGAGGGACCAGCTTCCATTCTAGACTTTCTAGACTTTAATCCCCACACCCACTCAGCAAAAGGCTACCCAGGTACATATGACTATTTTAATAGTTAGGATAATTGAAATAAATCACATTTTTGAAGTGGATAAATTTAAACAGTGTGCTAAATATGACTTTTTCCCAATCCTCCACATGAAATCTTTCCCCAGACACGCTCCCTGCTGACACCTGGATTGTCTGACCTCAGACTCCCCTAGTGATCCTCCTTCTTTTATCTCCTCCACCAAATACCTGTCCTGCATGACAGTCTCTCTCCCTCTCTCTGTCTCACACACACACACACACACACACACACACACACACACACACACACACACACTGGTCCCCTGACCACCTCTTAGACTTCCTTAGGCTCTAACATCCCACATAGGGTGCCCCCCCTTGGGTGGAAGCCCTCCTCACCTTGTAGGGCACTGAGTTCCATCCTGGGCTATCCCACCATATGGTCAGACTCTTTATCCTGCTTGGTTTGAAACCCACACCAGATCTACCCTCTGCATAGATACTTTCTCTATCCTGCTTGGGCTCTGACATGCCGTGTCACCTCCCAACAAGGGTACCCATTCTACCTTACTTAGCCTGTGAGTTTTCAGACACCCTCCGTATCCAGCTTAGGCTCTGGGACCTAACACACACTGGGCCAACACTATGCACAGTGCCTTCCTTACCTCTCCCAGATGCTGATATCCCCCACCAGGCTGCCCCTCCACAAGGACCCCTCCCTCACCCATGGGGGACTCTGAGTCCCTGCACAGGTGACCTCATGCGTAGATGCCCTCCCCACCCTGCACCTGGCCACCCCACCACATAGATGCCCTCTTTGCCTCTCAGGCTCTGGCACCCCACACCAGGCTGGTCCTATTGTGGACCCTGTGCACCAGGCATCGGCTCTGGTTCTCCATGTCAGAACCCCGTCCCACCCCCACAGGTGTGCTCTCCTCACTCTGTGTGGCTCCATCACCACCGCCGAGCCGACCCCTGCACAGTCAGGCTTCTCACCC
>CAUYRH010044798.1:0-54825 GCA_963574655.1 Perodicticus potto
GTCTTCTTGTTGTATTTTTCCCTTGACCAATATAAAGTAACCATCTTTGTCTTTTTTGACTTTAGTTACTTTAAATCCACATGTATCTGAAAATAAGATTGCAATTCCTCTTTTCTTCTGAATTTCGTTTGCTTGTAAAATTGTCTTCCAACCCTTAACTCAGAGTTTTAATTTGTCTTATGAAGTTCGGTGTGTTTCCTGCAGACAGCAAATGGATGGCTTTTGTTTTTTAATCCAGTCAGCCAATCTATGCCTCTTCAGTGGGGAATTCAAGCCATTAACATTTATTGAGATAATTGATAAGTGTGGTAGTGTTCTCTTCATCTTATTTTGTGAGAGTCCATTGCTTAGTTTTATCTTTTGCGTCAGTGTGGAAGTTAGGTTCTGTCCTTTAATTTTTGAGTTCTTACTTTGCTTTTGATCCATTTTGATAATCAGTGTGTAGAATAGGTTGAAGTATTTCCTGTAGAGCTGGTCTTGTTGTGGCAAATTTCCTCAATGTTTGTATATCACTAAATGATACGATTTCTCCATCAATTTTAAGGCTTAGCTTCGCAGGATATAGAATTCTAAGCTGGAGATTATTCTGTTTAAGTAGATTAAAGGTAGATGACCATTGTCTTCTTGCTTGAAAAGTTTCATTAGAGAAATCTGCAGTCACCCTGATGGATTTGCCCCTGTAGGTCAACTGGCTCTTACTCCTGGCAGCTTAAAGAATCTTTTCTTTTCTCTTGACTTTGGACAGGTTCATCCCAATGTGTCTTGGGGAAGCTCGGTTAGAGTTGAGGTGATCTGGAGTCTGATATCCCTCTGAAAGGAGAGTGTCAGAGTCTTTGGTGGTATTTGGGAAATTTTCATTCATAATATTTTCTAGTATAGCTTCCATTCCCCTGGGGCATTTTTCTTCCCCTTCTGGGATACCTATAAACTTGTATGTTTGAACACTTCATAGAATCCCATAATTCTGTCAGCGAACATTCTGCTTTCTCTCTCTTCTTTTCTGCCTCTTTAACTATCTGAGTTATCTCAAGAGCTTTGTCCTCTACCTCTGAAATTCTTTCTTCTGCATGGTCTAATCTGTTGTTGATACTTTCTACTGCACCTTTAAGTTCCCTAATTGACTGCTTCAGTTTCTTCAGCTCTGCTATATCCTTTTTATATTCTTCATATTGTTCATCTCTTAATTGATTCTGTTTTTGGATTTCCTTTTGGTTATTTTCCACTATCAGCAGTTTCCTTCATTGTTTCCTTCATTTCCCTGATTGTTTTTATCATCTGTATTCTACATTCCCTTTGTGTCATTTCTAACATTTCTTTATAGGTGGAATCCCTGCAGTAGCTACCTCACAGTCTCTTGGGGGGGGGTTGCTCTGGACTGGTTTTTCATGATGCTGGGAGTTTTCTGCTGATTGTTCCTCATGAGTGATTTCTTTTATCTGTTTCTTTGCCCTAATTTTCCTTTCACTTCCTCCTGCCTTTTAAATTGCCGTGCCTCTGGACTAGGGTTTTGATGAGTCCTTTTGGTACAGGACCAGAAGGATGAGAAGATTGAAAAGCAAGAAGGAAAAAAAGAAAGAGAGAAAAAAATAGAAAAGAAAAGAAAAAGGAGAAAGGAGAGGGGGTGGGTAGAAGCAACTATTGACAAAAAGAAGAGAGGCACAGAAAGAGGGGGACAGGAGCAATACAGGTGTACAGTAGGATACTTCAACCCAACCTTAAGAACTCCCAACCTCTGGGGGTACCGAGTTGGGTGGTTAGGTCAGCTGTTTGCCAGCCTGTTTGGACACAGTACCCCACCTCCACCAAGTAGAGAGGAAAGACAAAAATGCAATAAAGCAAACCAAAAACTTTTCAGGATAAAATTGGGGGTAAAACCAAATAATAGGGGTAGAAACACTAGCAAAAATGAAGTTCTAATTGTTGAAAAGGCAACAATGGGAAATTATATTTAATCTAGAAAAATGAAGAAATAAAAGAAAGGGGAAAAAAAGAAAAGAAAAATCTATAGGGAAAATGTAGAAATTAAAAACAAAAAACAAACAAAAAACCCCAAAACAATAGAAAACAAAACAAAACCAAAAACAAAGCAGTATATATATCTTGCTGAATATTATCTGGGCAACAGGGAATCTTCTGGGATATGATATGTTAATCACAATGCTGATACAGCTGTATGAAATGGAGACTGGAGGCCTCTAATGATTTCTCATACCCCGCAGGGTGGAGAGCCTAAATCCTCCTCATCTCACTTAGAAGACACTTTATTTATTTATTTATTTTTGAGACAGAACCTCAAGCTGTCACCCTGGATAGAGTGCTGTGGCATCACAGCTCACAGCAACCTCCAATTCCTAGGCTCAAGCGAGTCTCTTGCCTCCACCTCCCAAGTAGCTGGGACTACAGG
This sequence comes from Perodicticus potto, assembly GCA_963574655.1. Taxonomy (NCBI): domain Eukaryota; kingdom Metazoa; phylum Chordata; class Mammalia; order Primates; family Lorisidae; genus Perodicticus; species Perodicticus potto. The sequence goes on from CAUYRH010044798.1 coordinate 2,405, forward strand.
TGCCTGCCACAACGCCCGGCCATTTTTTGGTTGTAGCCATCATTGTTATTTGGCGGGCCTGGGCTGGATTCGAACCTGGCAGCTGAGGTGTACGTGGTTGGCGCCTTAGCCCATTGAGCCACAGGTGCCGAGCCTAGAAGGCACTTTAAATTGTTAACCTGGGCTAAGCAGAAGCTTTCCCAGGAAAGCGCTTGTCACTGGGATCACTCCTTTAGTGGCTATACACATACCCAGTGTGCCAAAACCGGTCTCACTCTATGCCCCTAAGGGCTAAGTCTGCAAGGTGTCTCAGTCCCTGCCTCAGTCACTAGATTACTCGCTCCCACCTGATGCTTATTCTGCTACTCTGAGGGTGGAGCTTGCCGGGGCAGTTCTCCCACAATGGCTCCACACGGCCCAAACACTGGTAGCTCCGTCTGGCTCGGTGGCTCAGTCTGGAGCCCTAGACAACACTCAAAAGACCTCCACACTAGGGTGGCGCCTGTGGCTCAAAGGAGTAAGGCAAGGGCCCCATATGCTGGAGGTGACGGGTTCAAACCCAGCCCTGGCCAAAAACTGCAAAAAAAAAAATAAGACCTCCACATTAGCCCAAGTTCTCCCAAGGCAGTTAAACTGAGTACCAAGTCCAAAAAAACCCGAATAGCTCACAGGTAAGTCCTTTCCAGTTTGCAATCTCACTGCTGCTGTACTTACAGCTGCTGGCGGGATTAGACCGAATGAACACACACAACCACTTGCCAGTTCTCCACTGCTTTTTCCTTCCTCAGGGGGTCCAGAAGTCTCACGCTGTCTCCCTGTGTCCCCAAAGGGATGTTTCTGGGCAGATCCTGCCAGCCAGAGATGCCTAAAGTCTTCTCTCCCCAGTCTCCTTGATACATGATTTTAATCTATCATCTATATGCAAATTTGGTCCGTTTACCTTATAATGTCACTAATAGCATTTCCCCCTCAGTTCAGGATCTATTTTGTAGGGGTCAGCAAACTTTTTCTATAAAGACTCTAAATATTTGAGGCTTTGTGAGCCATATATCATCTTTGGCAGATACTCTTTTTAACTTAATTTGTTTTTCAGCCTTTTAAGAATGTAAAGACCAGGAGTGGGGAACTTACTTCATGTTGGAAGGCTGAGTTAACTTAGCTATAATCAAATAAGGCCACATTTAAGAAACTTCAATTAAATATATTTTAAAATGTTCATTATTTTGTAAAAGTCTAACTACTGTGTCCTTAATCATTTCAAAAATTGAAAGCTATTTGTTAATTTTAAAACCAATTATCTTTCAGTGACTTTCTATCTGCTTTTTGTTGGAAAACATTTGAATGTGTGGATGTAGCATGGAGGTCTGAAGTTTCACTTGATCCTCTGGATGGGTATCAGTCATTGTGACCTTAAGGGTGTTTTGGTTAGCTGGGGGAATGTAGATTTGCAGCAATAAGTGGTTGAAAATCAAGAGAGCATTTTTTAGGTATATTGCCAAAAGCATTGGCATTCTACTGCATTTTTCCATATTTCAGTTAGATCTTTCTTATTATCAAATAATGACTTAAAAATGTCATCTGCTTAGAGCTCAGAGAATTCCATCTGTAGTTCTTTAGGTACTTTGGAGATATGAACTAGATGAAGCTGAAATGCTAATTTGAGTGTCATGTCATGTTCTCAAAGTCAGTGAACCTTTCATTATATTCTCCAATTAATAGGTCTATAACAGCTGCTCATTCTTCAGATGATTCTCATATCATCCTGCTCATCAATGACCTTTGCTAACTGGGGACAGTGTTCATCTGAAATTTCCTTTTGAAGAAGTGTTTTGAAAAAAGATAGCTTTTTTCAAAATGCTTGAATTTTTTTGCCACATATCATATATAGACTTAGTTTTACCTTGTAAGGAAATATTCAAATTATCTTGATTTGATATGATATAACACAGAAATGCTGCATCCCTATAGAAATCGCCTTTCAATAATTCGTATTGCTGATTCTGATTCTGTTCGTTATAAAATGTAATTATCTGTTCACACGGAGATAAAATTTTGGCTAACACCTGTCCTTGCATAGCCAACACACGTTAGAATGATTTGGCAAATCCATACTGAATACCAACTAATGATGCCATGTTCCATTTGCACAAATATGATCAACAGTACTTACAGCTTGTTGCAAAGTGTAGCTTTAGCACAGAGATTTTGCTGATGCAAGATACAGTGAAAAGAAATGAGAGCATCTGGATCCGTTAACACTTTTTAAAAATCTGTACAATAAACCCTTCAAGTTTTCCTGTCATGGAAGGTGCACTGTCTATGCATACTTGCACTAAATTTACCAAATTTAGTCCAATTTTATGACATTTATCTTGAAAGTTGAAGATTTCTATTTCCCTTATTCTGTTCCCGAGTGCCCAAAGTGAGTAACTCTTTGTAGTAAAGAAAATCTTCTATTATGACCCCAATGAAGTGTAAAATCTGTGCCAAGTCAGTAGTTATCAGTTGATTCATCCAAAGCAATTGAATAATCTACATTTTCCTTTTGAAATATTGCATGAAGCTTATCTGTTTTAAGTTGAAGGCTGCTTCATGCTACTGTGCTGATTAGTTATGATTCTCCTTGAAAGAGGTAGTTGTTTGTATTTGGAAATGTCATTGAGGCCTAAGCATCCTACAACCTTGACATTGCATTCTTTCACAATTTCTGCATCACTGCATGGCTTCCCTTTCCCCCCTGATTATATAAGCTACTTTGTAAATAGCTTCAGTGGCATTGCTGCTTGAAAGAACTGGATTTCCTTTTGCCTTTTATCTTTTAATTTCTGCAATACAACCTTTTGCACCTCTCTAATTTAAAATATTATATTTGTGGTCCTTATGAATGTTATGATACTGATGAGCACTGAATTTCTTTTTTTTTTAATGTTTTTTTTTTTTTTTTTGAGACAGAGCCTCAAGCTGTCACCCTAGATAGAGTGCCGTGGCATCACAGCTCACAGCAATCCCCAATTCCTGGGCTCAAGCGAGTCTCCTGCCTCTGCCTCCAAGTAGCTGGAACCAGAGGCGCCCACCACAACGCCCGGCCATTTTTTTTTGGTTGCAGCCGTCATTGTTGTTTGGCGGGCTGGGGCTGGATTCGAACCCGCCAGCTCAGGTGTACATGGCTGGCGCCTTAGCCAGTTGAGCCACAGGCGCAGAGCCGAGCACTGAATTTCTTTAATGTTGATATTGCAGTATCACAAAGCAGATAAATCATCTTACCTTTAGCAGAAACAAGATAATATCCTTATTTAAAAATCCGTTCTCTTCTTTGACATGATAGGCTGTTAAGCAGACAGGATTAAATAATACTGTCAAGCTGTGCTACTATTCACAAATTTCACCTCCAACAAGAACACAGTGCAAGCCATTGTCAAAGGCTGATAACAGACTGGTGTACCCAACCCCCATAAAACTCTCTCCAACCATCCTTGTTGCATAATGTTGCTATCTAGGCAGGGGAAGTTAGAATTAAATCATGAGCATAGCAGTTTGTTGATTTAGCCCTTTTGGCTTACTAATGTTCTATTTGTGCTGATAAATCTGGGAGGAATATTTCATTGGAATTTATATTATTCTTTGCTGTTTTTTATTATTTATTTATGAGACAAAGTCTCACTCTGGGTAGAGTGCCATGTCATCAGCCTAGCTCACAGCAACCTCAGACTGCTGGACTCAGGTGATCCTCCAGCCTCTCAAGTAACTTGGATTACAGATGCTCACTGCAATGCACGGCTAATGTTTTATATTTTTAATTGAGTAAGGATCTAGCTCTTGCTCAGGCTGGTTCTTCACTCCTGAGCTCAGGGAATCTACCCACCTCAGCCTCCCAGAGTGCTAGAATTACAAGTGTGAGCCACTGCGCCTAGCTGGTTTGGTATTTTTAACATGTTCATTTTAGCAATAAAACACAAATATGAAAGACAAAAATGTATTAATAATCATAAAAGGATTTGTTTTGTAAAAATTGGATTTGGTCAAAATGCTGCACCTAAGGACCTAGAAGGTCACATGTGACCTTAAGGCTCCAGGTTCCCCACCTCTGGTAAAGACTATTCTTAAAATAGAGTATGGGCTCAATTTGGCCAGATTCAGCCTACTAGCCACCATTAACCAATCCCTAGTCTAGTTCCTATATTATATTTTGTTCTCATGTGTCTTAAGTCACCTTTCATCAGGAACATTTCCATAGCCTTTCTCTTTTATAATACTGATATTTCTAAAGAACACAATTTTCCCCTTCCCTTTCTTTAATAGAAACATTCCTTATTTCATATTTGTCTGATTTTCCTTCAGTGATTAATTTGAGATTATGCATCTGCAGATGGAATATGGTGCTGGTGATGTGTCCTTTTCAGAGTGTCACACGTGGAGGTACACGATGTCCTCTCTCCCTCACTGGTGGCAATGGTTTTGTTCACTCCATCACTGTGTCGCCTAATTCCTCTCTGATATAATTACTTGTTTTCTCCCTTGTAACTAACAAGCTATCTTTGAAAGGAACTTGAAGGAAATGCTTTCCCCCATAGTTTAGTATTCATGGATGGTTCTTGCTTTATCAAAGTTTTTATTGATTGTAAGTACAGTCACAGTGAAGGATTGTTTTCCTATTGTTATACCAAGATAGCCACAAAGGAAAACTGAATACCACATCTTTTATTTTAAATAAATAATTATGGATTCATAGGAAACTGCAAAAAATAGTACAGAAAGGTCTTATGTACCCTTTACCTATTTTTCCCCAATAATAATGTCTTACATGACTCTAGTACATTATCAAAGCCAGGAAATAGACATTGGTACAACCCATTGACCGCATTCAGATTTCACCAATTTTAAATGAACTCATTTGGTGAGAAGAGTATTTGCATTGCCTTAAAGTACCACTTCAAAGATAGCTTATTGGTTACAAGGGAGAAAAAAGTAATTATACAAGAGAGGAATTGGGCAATATGTAATTCTATGCTATTTTATCTATAGATTTGTACAGCTGCAACCATGGTCTAGATTCAAAACTGTTCCACCACCACAAAGATCTTCCTTATACTAATTCTTTGCATTCCAGCCCACCCTTTGTCCCCAACTATATGTAGCCTCTGGCAATCACTAATCTGCTCTTGACCCTCACTATTATACGTACAAGTCTGCCTTATCTGACAGTAAGATAGCTACTTCTGTTTTCTTTTGATTAATGTTTACATAGCCTATCTTTGTCCATCTTTTTGCTTTCAACCCATGCATGTCATTATATTTGAAGTGACTTTCTTAGAGGCAACATACTCCCTTGCTGGTCTATTTTAGAATTCTGTTTTGATTTATCTGTAGCGTTCTTGAGTATATCTCTTTGTGTGTAGACTTTTTAGTGGTTGATATAGGTATTACATTACATATATATACTTATACATACAGATACACACACACACACACACACAGTATGTGTATCACAGTCTACTGGTGTTAACATTTTACCAGTTTGAGTGAAGTTTGGAAATTTTACCTCTTTTTAAGTCTCTTTAACCTTCCCTCATTTATAATATCTTAAATATTTCCTGCACATATATTGAAAACCACAAGGGGGATAATGCTATAATTTTTGTTTCAACCATCAGATATATACTTTAGCAGACTCAAGAGAAGAGTTTATTGAATTTACTCATATTTTTACTCTTTCTATTATTCTTACTTTTTCCTAAAGGATATTCTTCATGTATTTGAAGAACTTCCTTTAGCAATTCTTTTAGAGCCAGTATCATGGCAACCAGTCCTCTTAGTTTTCCTTCATCCAGCAATGGATTGGTTTCCTCTGCATTTCTGGAGGATTATTTTCACTAGGTAAATGCTGAATTGAGGGTTCTTTTCCTTTAAGACTTCTTTCTGGTTTCCTTGGTATCAGATGAACCATCCTCTGTCATTTAATTGTTTTTCTCCTTAAGATGTTTCTCTCTCACTGCTTTTAGGATTTTTTTTGATTTTTAGATATTTAGTTTTCAGAAGTTTGATTACAGTGTATCTTGGACCGGCTTTCTTTGAGTTTATTATTTTGGGGGTAAACTCAGCTTCCTGAAACTGTAGGGATATGACCTTCATAAATTTAGGGGCATTTTCATCTGTTGTCTTTTCAAATACTTTTTTCAGCCCCACATTCTTCCTCTTTCTTCTCTTTTTGAATCTCTGATGATACAAATGTTAGCTCTTTTGTTATGGTCCCACAGGTACCTGAGGCTTTGTTTGTCTTTCAGTATCTCTGTTTTCAGACTTTTCTAACTTTAAGTCATTGATTCTGACTTGTGTCTCTTTCATTGTACTATTGAGCCCATCTGTTAAATATTACTTTAGTTATTGTATTTTTCAGTTCTAAAATTTCCATTTAGTTATTCTTCCTATTTAGCTTTCTGTTTTTTACTTGTTTCCACTGTGTTTATAATTGCTCACAGAGGCATATTTATGATGGTTGTCTAATAATTTTAACCAGATAATTCCAACATACATGACATGTTTTGCCTTCAGTCTTACAGACTCCTTTCATTTCCAGAATAACTTAGGTCAGTTCCCTTCCTCCTCTACCCCCTTCAGTGAGGTTATTTTATATATTGATAATACAATTTCATTCTTTTGTCATAGTCTTCACTCGTACCCAAGATCCTCCAACTGCTTGAGTTTTTTAAAACTTTGAGTACATTGGGGTTCAGTCCTTGTGCTGTAACATCCTATATACTTTGACAAATGCATAATGTTATGAATTTCCCAGTACAGTATCACTTAGAATAATTTTCTGCCCTAAAAGTCGCCTGTGCTTCCCCTTTTCATCCCTTCCTCCAAACATGGAACTTCTGGTACGACTGATAATTTTCTGTGGCTACTCTTGGGTCTTCTCCAGAAAGTCATATAACTGGAATTTATGGTATTTAGCTTTCCAACTGGCTTTTTTCACTTAGCAATATGCATTTATGTGTCTTTTCCTGACCTGGTAGCTCATCTCTTTTCATTGCTTTGTATAGATGCACCACAAGTGTTTATTCATTCATCTTTTGAAGGACATCTTGGTTATTTCCAGTTTGGGGCAATTATAAACAAAGCTGCCATAAACATTCATGTGCAGGCTTTTATGGGAATATAAGTTTTCAGGTCAGTTGAATAAATACCTAGGAATGCAATTGCTGGATCACGTGGTAAGAATATTGTTAAGTTTTTTGAAAAACTGCCAAACTGTCTTCCAAAGTGGCCATGCCATTTTGCATTCCATTGAGCAGTGAATTACTGTTCCTTTTGTGGTATATCCTTGCCAGAACTTGGTATTGTCAGTTTTTTGAGGGTTAGCCATTCTAATAGATGTGTAATAGGATCTCATTATTGCTTTAATTTGGAATTTTCTGACGAAAAATGATCATGAGCATCTTTACATATGGTTATTTACCATCTGTACAATTTCTGTTTCAGGAATCTATTCTGATCTTTTGCTTGTTTTTAAAATTGGGTTGGTTGTTTTCTTACTGTTGAGTTTTAAGAGTTCTGTATATGTTTGGAGTACATATCATTCATCAAATTTGTTTTTTGAAAATACTTTTCCCGGGCTGCACCTATGGCTCAGTGAGTAGGGCACTGGCCCTACCAAGGGGTGGCAGGTTCAAACCCAGCCCTGGCCAAACTGCAACAAAAAGCCTGATGTTGTGGCGGGAGCCTGCAGTCTCAGCTACTTGGGAGGCTGAGGGAAGAGAATCGCCTAAGCCTAAGAGTTGGAGGTTGCTGTGAGCTGTGACGCCATAGCACCCTACTGAGGGTGACAGAGTGAGACTCAGTCTCAAAAAAAAAAAAAGAAAATACTTTTCCTAATATGTGGCTTGACTCTTCATTCTCTTAATTATGTATTTCTCAGAGCAAAAGTTTTTTATTTTCTTTTTTTTTTTGAGACAGAGCCTCAAGCTGTTGCCCTGGATAGAGTGCTGTGACATCACAGCTCACAGCAACCTCCAATTCCTGGGCTCAAGCGAGTCTCTTGCCTCCACCTCCCAAGTAGCTGGGACTACAGGCGCCCGCCACAGCGCCCGGCCATTTTTTTTTTGGTTGCAGCCATGATTGTTGTTTGGTGGGCCTGGGCTGGATTTGAACCCGCCAGCTCAGGTGTACGTGGCTGGCGCCTTAGCCCACTGAGCCACAGGCGCTGAGCCAAGTTTTTTATTTTTATAAAGTCTAACTTATCAATCTTTTTTCATGGATTCTGCTTTTAGTGTTGTATCTAAAACTCACTGCCAAACTCAAGGTCACCCAGATTACCTCCTAGAAGTTTTAAAATTTTACGTTTGTATTTAAATCTATGATTCATTTTGTGAAGGTTAAGATTTGTATCTATATCTATTTTTCTTGCATGTGAACATCCAGTTACTCAAGTTCTATTTATCTAAAGAACTGTCCATTAAATTGCCTTTGTCCCTTTGTCAAAGATCAGTTGGCCATATTTTTGTGTACTTCTGGCCTTTCTCTTCCATGACATTTTTCTATGTGTATGTTCTCCCACCAATACCATACATTCTTTTTAGCTTTATTGTAAGTTTTAAGTTGAGTAGTGTCCATCCTCTAACTTGTTCTTCTTCACTATTTTGTTGGCCATTTTAGGTCTTTTGCCTTTCCATATAAACTTTAGAATCAGTTTGTCAATATCTACAAAATGGCTCTTTAGGATTTTGGTTGGGATTGCATTCAGTCTACAGATCAAGTTAGGTAAAACTGACAACATAATAATATTGAGTCTTCTAATCCATGAATATGACATATCCCTTTATTTTCTTAGATTCTCTCTTATTTTTTCATCAGTGTTTGTTGTTTTCTACATATATATCCTGCACATGTTTTGTTAGATTTATACATAGTCATTTCAGAATTTTCTCTGCTAAAATGCTATTGTGTTTTATTTCAAATTCCATTTGTTCATTGCTCGTATATAAGAAAGCAATTGACTTTTGTATACTAACTTTGTATCTTACAACCTTGCTATAAGTCCTTATTAGGAGGAGGGTTTTGTTTTTGGTTGACTTGGGGAGGAGGGTTCCTACATACGTGTTTATTATAATGTCATCTGCACACAAAAAGAGTTTTATTTCTTCCTTTCCAATCTATATATCTCTTATTCCCTTTTCTTATCTTATTGAATTATTGTAGGGCTTCTACTATGATTTTGAATAGGAATGGTGAGAGAGGGTATCCTTGCCTTTTTTCTGATCTTAGTGGGAAAACATGTAGTTTCTTACCCTTAAGTATGATGGTAGCTATAGGTTTCTGGCAGACATTGCTTATGAGATTGAGAAAGTCCCTCTCTATTCCTTGTTTGCTGAAAGTTTGTAATCATAAATTGGTTTTGATTTTGTCAAATGGTTTTTCTGCTACTATGAATATGATCATATGATTTTTTTCTTCTTTAGCCTATTGATGTCATGAATTACATTAATTTATATTCAAATGTTGAACAAGCCTTTTATACCTGGAATAAATGCCACTTGGTCATGAGGCTTAATTCTTTTTATACATTATTGAGTTAGATTTGTTGATTTTACATCTATATTTATAGCAGTTTTTGTTTTTGTAATGGTATTATCTCCTTTGGCTATTAGGGTGATTCTAGTCTTATAGAATAAATTGGGAAATGTGTCTTCTACTTCTATTTTCTAGAAGAGATTGTAGAGAATTAGTGTTATTTCTTTCTTAAATGTTTGGTGGGATTCACCAGTGAACTTGTGTGAGACAAGGAACTAGGAAGCTGTCAGGCCACTCTTCCCATCCACTTGTCTGTCTACCTTTCTGTCTTATTCTCTCTCTCTCCTTCTTTTGCTTTTTAATTTTCACATCACCTAGTATGGCTGCTACAGACCCAATTTAGCTCAGTCACCTACCACCACTCGTTTCCATCTCACTGAGAGCTGTGGTCTCAAAAATTCCTCTATTCTTCCATCACTCCACTTTTTTCTGCACTACTTTTCCTATGCATTTTAGATTTTTGTTTTGTAATATTTTACTTGATATGTTTTCATCTATACTTATTTGTGAAATTAACCTGTACTTTTTCTGTGCTGTCCCAGTCTAGTTTTGGAATCAAAGTAATATTCATCTCGTAATGGGAGATAGGAGCATTTTGTTTCTTTAAAATTTGTTTTTTGTAACCATCAAGCCTGGTGCCTTGTATACGGGTAAATTTTTTTTTTCTTTAATGGTTACAACACTATGCAGGTAAATATCCAAGTGGTATCTTATCTAAAAAATTATTGCCATATCCAATGTATGAAGCTTTTGCTCTATGTTTTCTTCAAGAGTTTAATAGTTTTGAGCCTTATGTTTAGTCTTTTATCCATTTTGAGTTAATTTTTGTATACAGTGTTAGGTAAAGGTTTAACTTCATTCTTTTGCTTGTGCGTATCCAGTTTTCCTAACCTCATTTGTTAAGGAGACTGTTCTCCCATTGGATGGGCTTATCACCCTTGTCAAAGATGATTTGACCACATATAAGGGACAGTTGATTTCTGAGTTCTCTATTCTGTTCTATCAGTCTGCATGACTGTCTTTATGCCCGTATCAACTGTTCGGGTTATAGTAGCTTTGTGTTAAGTTTTGAAATCCATAAGGGTGAATCCTCCAGCATTCTTATTCTTTTTAAAGATTGTTTTGGCTATTTAGTGCCCCATGAGAATTCACATGCATTTTATGATGACTTTTTCTATTTCTGTATAGAATGTTCTTGGGATTTTGGTAGCTATCACATTGAATCTGTAGGTCATCTTAATATTAAATCTTTCAGTCCATGAACATTGGTTCTCTTTCCTTTTATCTGTGTCTTCTTTAATTTCTTTCAGCGAAGTTTTATACTTTCATCTCTTTGGTTAAATTAAATCCAAAGTATTTTATTCTTTTTGACTCACATTATTATGTTGACTAGAAGTGGTAAAGGCAGGCCACCTTGCCTTCTCTCATCCTAGAGGGAAACCTTTCAGTCTTTCACTGTTAAGTATGATGTTCACTGTGGGTTTTTCATATGTGGCTTTTATTATGTTAAGGTAGTTTCCTTCTATTCCTTCTTTGTTGCGTATTCTTTTTTATTATGAAAGGGTGTTGAATTTTGTCAAATGCCTTTTCTGTATCAATTGAGATGATCATGTGGTTTCCCCCCTTCATTTTGTTAATGTTGTGTTTTGATTCATCTTTGCATTCCAGGAGTAAATCTTCATTTGCTTGTAATATAGAATCCTTTTAATATACTGGTGAATTTGGTTTGCTAATATTTTGGTATCAGTATTTATAAGGGATATTCATAGGCAGGTTTTTCTTGTAGTATCTATGTCTGGCTTTGGTATGAGGGTAATGCTGCCCTAGTAGAATGAATTAGGTGTTTTTTTTTTTTTTTTAATTGGAGACAGAGTCTCACTCTATTTCCCCAAGTGCTGTGGTGTCAGCCTTGCTCACAGCAACCTCAAACTCCTGGTTTTTAAGTGATATTCCTGCCTCAGCCTCCTGAGTAGTTGGGACTACAAGCACCCACCACAATGGCCAGCTAATTTTTTTTCTGTGTTTAGGAGAGACAGGGTATTGTTCTTGCTCAGGCTGGTCTCGAACTACTGAGCTCAAGGGATCCTCCTACCTCATCCTCCCAGAGTTCTAGCATTACAAGCATAAGCCACTGTGCTCAGCTGAGTTATTAGAGATATTCTCACCTCTTCAGTTTTTTGGAAAAGTTTGAAAAAGATTGGTATTAGTTTTCTTTTGAGTGTTTTGTTCACTGGCAAAGCCATCAGGTCCATAGTATTTTGTTATTGGGAGATTTTTGATTACTGACTTAATTCTATATTAGTTTCAAGTCTATTCGGATTTTTAATTTCTTTGTGACTTAGTCTTAGCAGATTTTATGTTTCTGGAATTCGTTTATATCATCTGTTATCCAATATGTTGGATAACATATTGTTCATCATACTTTCTTATAATTTTTTGTGTTTCTGACTTTTGTAATTTGATTCTTTCTCTTTTTCTAAATCGGTCCACCTAAAGGTTTGTCAATTTTGTTGATCTTTTAGTTCTCTGCTCTAATCATCATTATTTTCTTCTGCTAGCTTTTGGGATTAGTTTTTTCTTCTTTTTTTCTCCAATCCCTTAAGTTTTAAGAGATTTATTTGAACCTTTCTTCTTTTTTAATATGAATGTTTATAGCTATACATTTCTGCCTTAGCAATGCCTTTGCTGTGTCCTATAAGTCTTAGTACGTGGCGTTTCCATTTTCATTAGTCTTTAAGTACTTTCTAATTAACTTTGTGATTTCCTTTTTGATTTATTGATAGTGTTTAGGATGTTTAGGAGTATGTTAATTTCCACAAATTTGTGAATTTTTTAGTTTTCCTCCATTTATTGATTTATAACTGCATCCTATTGTGGTTGATTAAGATTCTTTGTATAACATCTATCTTTTTAAGTCTAGTTAGGTTTAATTTGTAGCCTAACGTATGGTCTTTGCTGGAAAATGCCCCAGTGCATATAAGGAGAATGTGTATGCTGTCGTTGTTAGGTAGAGTATTTTGTTTATGTCTATTAAATATGTGTTGTTCAAATGCTTTCTTTCCTTACTTAATTCAGCCTAGTTATTATATCCATTATTGATAGTGAGGTATTGAAGTCTCCAAGAATTAGGGTAGCATTCTTTAGTCTCTTTTTATTTCTACCAATATCTGCCTCATATATTTTGATGATCTGTTATTAGGGGCATCAGTGTTTATAATTCTTATTTTTATTGTATTGTGCCTTCTACTAGTACATAGTAACATCTTATTTTGTCTCTTTTAAATATTAGATTTAAAGTCTGCTTTGTGTGATATTAGTATAGACATACCTACTCTCCTTTGGTATGAGTTACTTTTGGTTACTATTTACATGGAATATACTTTTTTATCCTTTTACTCTCAATCTATTTGTGTCTTTAAGTCTAAAGTGAGTCTCTTATAGATAGCTTACGGTGGGATCATCTCTTTTTATCCATTCTACCTATTTCTCTCTTTTGATCGGAGAGTTTAACTCATTTATATTTAAAGTAATGACTGATACAGAAAGACTTCTGTCATTTTATTATTTCTTTTCTTTGTATGCCTTATAGCAGCTTGCCCTCATTTCCTGAATAGTCGTCTTTGTGTTTAGTTCATTCTTTCCAGGGAAACGTTTTAATTACTTTCTCATTTCCTTTTGTGTAGATTCTATAGTTGTTTTCTTTGTGTTAGCATGGAAATTACATTTAACATTCTAAAGTCATACTCTAATTTGAATTTATACCAGCTTAACTTTAGTAACATACAAAAACTCTGTTCCTTTACAGTCCTGTTCCCACCTCTTTCAATTTTTGATGTCACAGATTTAGACCTTTAGACATTGTGTGCCCCAAAACATAAATTGATTGCTTTTTTAATGCATTGATCTTTTAATGTTAAAAAACAAAATGTAAACTTATAAACCAGTTATAATAGTAGATTTTATAATTGCCCATGTATTTACCTTATTGTAATCTTTATTTCTTCATACAGCTTCAAGTTACTGTCTAGTGTCTTTTCATTTTAACTCACAGAGCTCCTTTTAGCATTTCTTACAGAACAGATCCAGTGATAATGAACTCCTTCAGCTTTATCTGGGAATGTCTTAATTACTGCCTTATGTTTGAAGAACAGTTTTACCAGATATAGCTTCTTGGTGGACAGGATTTTTGTTTTTTTTTTAAGCACTTCTGGCCTGTAAAATTTCTGATTTCAAATCTACTAATGACCTTATTGAAGATCGCTTGTATGGGACAAGTTGCTTCTGTCTTCCCTCTTTTAAGATTCTATCTTTGACTTTCAACAGTTGGATTATAATGTGCCTTAGTGTGTGTCTTTTTGAGTTCATTATACTTGGAATTCATTGAGATTGTTGATATCTTTTATCAAATGTGGGAAGTTTTCAGGCATTTCTTCAGCTATCCTCTCTGCTGCCTTTTATCTCTCTCCTCTTTCTGGGATGGCCACATGCAAATGCTGGTCCACTCAATGGTGTCCCACCGGTCATTTAGTCTCTGTTCACTCTTTTTTCTTTCTGTTCCTCAGACTTAGTCATTTCTGTTATCCTACCTTCAAGTTCACTGAATCTTCTGCCTGCTAATGTGTGCTTTTGAATCCCCTTAATACATTTTTTGTTAGAGTTATACTTTTTAGCTCCAGAATGTTTTTTGTAGGTTTTCTATGTCTACTGTTATTTCTATTTTGTTGATCTATCCTTTTCTTGGCTTTCTCCATATATTTCTTTAGTTCTTAGAGCAGCTTTAAGAAAGTTATTTTAAAGTCTAATTTTAGTAGATCTGCCATCTGGTCTTTCTAAAAGTCACTTTCTTTTGGATTTTTTTTTTCTTTTGAATGGGCCATGCTTTCTTATTTCTTTGTGTTATGAGTTTATTATTGAAAACTGGACATTTCTTTTTTTTTTTTTTTTTTATAAAGCTTTTTTTTTTTTTTCATTTATTTATTTATTTATTTGTTGTTTTTTGGGTTTTTCTTTGCAGTTCGGCCGAGGCCAGGTTTGAACCTGCCACCTTCGGCATATGGGGCCGGCACCCTACTCGCTGAGCCACAGGCGCCGCCCGAAAACTGGACATTTCTATCTAATAATGTGGTAACTCTGGATATCAGATTCTCTGTCTTTTTCAGTGTTTGCTGGAGGTTTTTTGTTTTGTTTCAGTTTTGAAGGTTAGCTCTGGGCCAAGAATCAGTCTGAGGTATGAAGTTAAGGTCTCTTTAGGTCTTTTTAAAGCCTGTGACATGCATGGTGACTTTCTAATTTTCCCAATATATGTGGTAATTATTAGAGTCCTAGACTTCCATGTATGTCCCCCAAAAGGAGGGAAGAAAAAAATAAAATGTGGGTACAGAGGGGAAACACTGGCTTTTGAAATCCCCTGGAAGTCACTTCTTCAGCCAGGGGAGAGTGAGGGGTGGGGGTGGGTTTGCAACAACAATGCAACCCCCATGGAGGCTGGCTGCCTCCATGTCTGCATTTCCATGATGAGAGCTCACATCCTTAATATTTTGAAGTCAGGGTTCTTATTGTCTATACTGGCTCCTATAGGCTGCATACAAGCTACTCTGGGAATGTAGACACAGCTGCCTGACATGGGTTGGGATGGGGGCCTGGTGAGCACTTTAGAGCTAAGAGCTGAAATTGACCAAAATTAATTACAATTCAGAGTCAAGCTGTCCCCTGAATGTTGCAATAGACTCCAGATTTGCAGCATAGCTTTATCAGATAAATTATGCCAGTATAATTTTTGTCTGGGTGGGGAGAAGATTTCTAGTGCTTTCTACCTTACCATCTTCCTAGAATCTTCCACTCTTATATTTTTAAAATGTATACTTAGTTGAATTCTGAAGTTAATCAACTTTGCTATGCTCCTTCAGCACAGCAAAAGGGCTTTCCTGGTGCTCTTTCCTACATACTGCTAAGAGTACTCAAGCTGCGAAAGAATTCTCAACTCAAAGGTTGACACAAGGAGTTTTACTTTCCAAGGGAGGGAAAGGCAAGTCCAGCAAGGAAGAAAGAACTGACGAGGATGTGTGGCCTGGGCTTTTATTGGTGTGTTAGAGAGCAGATCAACAGTTGTTGCAAAATGATAACATAAGGCAATTGTTTTCCAGAGCAGTTATTTTCTGTTGGGCTAGTTTTATCTGACTTCTCAGGATGTGGTCTGGCAGATCCTAAGGGGTATATACCCTTCTCTGTTTTCTCAGTACTCTTCCAGTTCTGCAAAACAAGCTCTTAAAAAAAAAAAGTTAAACCAAGGGTGGCCAAACAAGAGGCAAGCAGTGGGTGCCAGCACACTGTTGTGTCACTGGTGTGTTTATGTTAGGTGATTTACTGGCAATGCCTTCCTTTCTAATGGTCGTTTAGGTGTAGCCATATCAATACCACTTCTTGGTTCATCTTTGTTTCTTGCATCCAGTTGTTCTTGTTAGATACATACAGTTTTCTTCTTACTGAACTGAGTGGTAAGCTTAGTCTTTGTTCTCTTCTCTAAAACAATTTTATTTCACTTTCACTCTCGAATGGTAGATCATTAGAGTAGAAGAATCCAAATTGAACATTTCCTCTTACACTTTGAAGATATTACTCTGCTGCCTTCCAGCATAATTTTTTCATTATCTTCTAGCATCTTTCATCCTGATGAAATGTCTGATATCTTTCCTTCATTTTGAAGTCTGCTGATTAACTCAACAACCAGTCACAGGTACGAAGGCTACTGTGAGAAGCACTATTCATGCATTAACTCATTGAATCTTTACAAAAACCTCTTGAATTGTAGATACTATTTTTCCTCATATCCAAAGGAGGAAACTGAGGCAAAAAAAGTAAAAGTCTTATCCAAGGGCAAATAGGGCACAGCTAGAATTCAGTCCCAAATGTTTCAAGTTCAAAGCCTACTTTTAACAACTACATTGACAGGCAAGGTTAGGGAAAGAGAAGCATCCTTTGGAAATAGTATGTAGATTGTATCCTTTGGAAATAGTATGTAGATCCTTTTACCCAGCACCAATCTCCTTGATCTTCCAGGTCATCAACTCAGACTTTTTGCCAAATTTAGGATCCTGTAGATGATGAGACGGTGATCACAGAGGCCTCCTCCTTGGAGATATAAACATGTAATCAATATGGGGAGATAAGAAGAGCCTTCATTTCTCTTCGCCTTCCCATCTTGGAATAGGAGGGGAATTGTGCCTCCAGTTAGATTTTGTACAGTGTTCTCTCAACAAGGCATACTGACTGAAGGTTTTGCCTTCTGTGTACATGTGAAGCTCACCCTTCTCATAGGCTTGCTTGTTCTCAGCAGCATTTGCTTTTAGAGAAATATCACAGAAAATTGGCACTTTGGTTACCCTGCTCAGAGGATTTAGCTCCCCTCTAATCCCCTCTAATTTGAAACTTCAGAAAACGAGTTTCCTGCTCAATTTTTTTTTTAATTGCCTTGGATATATCTAGAACTTAATCTTATTGTTGTAGTTTTATCTGTAGAATGATTCCACAGGCATCCTACTTATCACAGTAAACTCAGAAAAGGCTGACAATATTACTTGGCATTCCACCATTGCAGGCCATTAGGTAGACTCTGAAGTTTCAGGGGTGTCCAATCTTTTTTCCTCTTTGCTGCACAATGAAAGAAGGGTTGTCTTGGACAATACACAAAAACTAATGACAGCTGATGAGCAAACTAAAGGTCCATGTATAATTTTCACAATATCTGACAAAGCAATTTTGTCAAATCAGATAAGCAAAACTGTCTTCAAATAATCCACTGTCTTCAAATGCCACCTGTGGCATGTAGGTGAGACACCACTGGGCGATCTCTGACTCCTCTTCCCCAGAAAGCAAACAACACAGTTGTAGCCACTATAGGCAAGAACAAAATTTATTTATTTATTTATTTATTGAGACAGAGCCTCAAGCTGTTGCCTGGGTAGAGTGCTGTGGCATCACAGCTCACAGCCACCTTCAACTCCTGAGCTCAAGTGATTTTCCTGCCTACACCTCACAAGTAGCTGGGACTACAGGTGCCCGCCACAACGCCCGGCTATTTTTTGGTTGCAGCTGTCATTGTTGTTTGGGGGGCCTGGGCTGGATTTGAACCCGCCAGCTCAGGTGTATGTGGCTGGTGCCTTAGCTGCTTGAGCCACAGGCACTGAGCCTAAAATTTATAATTTTGAGTTATGACAAGGTCTGGCAGCTCCTCATCCTTCCTTTAGTTAGTACCTCCCCAAATGTTTGGTTTGTCCTCTCTGGACTATTTGTTTGGAAGATTCATCTACAAAGTAAGAGTAGACATTAAGATCATATAAAAGCCCTTAGAGTGCAGAAACGAAAATAACATGTGTAATTCTTTTTATTAGTGTTCTTTTTTCTGCTTTCTTTCTAGAACAAAAATTTTTTAAATTCAGTCTCTTAGACTAGTCCTTTAATTTTTCTTATCTTTTCTTTACTATTTTCCATCTCTCTTTTTTACTGTATGTTCTAGGTTCTTAATTTTATTTTCTTAGCTTTCTCATGAATTCTTTGTTTATGCTCCTATATTTTTGCACTCTAAGATCTCTTGATTTTTTTTAATGTGTGTGGCAGGTCTCACTTTGTCACCTGGGCTGGAGTGCAGCAGCATCATCTTAGTTCACTATAATCTCAAACTCCTGGGTTCAAGAGATCCTCTTGCCTGAGCCTCCTGAGTAGCTGGGACTATAGGTGTATGCCCGGCTAATTTTTCTGTTGTTTATAGAGACGGGGATCTCACTCTTGCCAAGGCTGGTCTTGAACTCCTGGGCTCCGGCGGCGCCTGTGGCTCAACGAGTAGGGTGCTGGCCCCATATACTGAAGGTGGCGAGTTCAAACCCAGCCTCAGCCGAACTGCAAAAACAGAAAAATAGCCGGGCGTTGTGGTGGGCGCCTGTAGTCCCAGCTACTCGGGAGGCTGAGGCAAGAGAATCGCCTAAGCCCAGAAGCTGGAGGTTGCTGTGAGCTGTGTGATGCCATGGCACTCTACCGAGGGCGATAAAGAGAGACTCTGTCTCTACAAAAAAAAAAAAATGAAAAAAAGAAAAAGAACTCCTGGGCTCAAGCAATCCTCCTACCTCAGTCTCTCAATGTGTTACAGGCATGAGCCACCATGCCTGGCCTCTTTTAAATTTTTCAAATGTTGCTTTTTATAGCATATTTTTAAATGGACACAGTCTCTTCTTTCATTTCTCTGTCATATTAGTTCAGTTGAGCTTTTTTGTTTGTTTGTTTTTGTCATTTTCTACCTACATGGGCTCAGTTTATTATTCTTTTTTGTTATGGTTTTTTTTATCTCTCTTTAATGTTGGAAGTTTTTCTCAGATGCCTAATGGTCATGGTTTATCCACTCATACTTGAAAGAGCAATTTGGGAGGACTAAGGTACTGAGCTTGACTATCTTGGCTTGATCTAGCTGGATCATTTCCTTAGGAAAACTCAGCGTCTCCCAGTCTGTCCTCTTGGGCTGATCAAAGGGGTCTTTTCTTTTCCCACAGCTTGCATGGCCATTTGGTGGTCTGGAAGCAGAAAGGGGAATATTTTCAGTGTGGTAGCCCTGTCCTCAGCTGTACCTGCTATCCCCTAGACCAGTGGTTCTTAACCTTCCTAATGCCGTGGCCCTTTAATACAGTTCCTGTGGGTCGCTACCCATAGGTTGAGAACCACTTCCCTAGACCATGGATCCTCCCTTAAATTGTCTTCTGAGAATAAACCTCCAGTCTTCTGTTGGGGCATGAGGTGGGCAGGAGCTTTGCTGTGTTTATGTTCAAGGGATCAAGAACTTGAGATTTTAACTATTTATTTAGACAAAGTCTCACTTTGTTGCCCTCAGTGAAGCGCCATGGTGCAGCAACCTCACACTCTTGGGCTCAAGCGATTCTCTTGCCTCAGCCTCCCAAGGAGCTGAGACTATAGACACCTGCCACAACACCTGGCTATTTTTAGAGACGGGGTCTCACTCTGGCTCAGGCTGGTCTTGAACCCATAAGCTCAAGCAGTCCACCCCCCTCGGCCTCCCAGAGTGCTAGGATTATAGGCATGAGTCACCGTGCATGACCCAGTTAACCATTTCTCTCCCCTCCACCCTCTCCCTGGTTAACCATTTCTTAATAGAATGTGAACCTGCCTTTGGATTTTTTAGCTGGAGTAGGTTTAGAGTCTCTTCATTCCCCATTTCTGGGGAGTGACTGGAATTTCTGAGGCTTTGAGAAAATCTGAAGCATAAATTGGGTTGAATCTTGGATTTCTTTATTTGTTAGCTATGGATTCAGCTCCCTTAGGTCTGCTAAACCAATTTGCTTATCCATTATTTTTTCTGCTTCTAAAATTTAGATGGTGTTCTCTCCTGATTTCTTTGTTTTATTTTTATTTTTTGCTTGTCATTGTCGTTTAGCTGGCCCTGGCTGGGTTTGAACCCACCACCATCAGTGTATGTGGCTGGAGCTGTAACCACTGTGCATGGGTGCTGAGCCTGATCTCTTTATTTCTATATTATACGTCTTTTAAATATGCCTTTTTTGGTCATTTTAATGAGTTTTAAAGAGGAAGTAAAAATAAATGCAAGTGTTTAATCTGCCATATTTTTTTTTTTTTTTTTTTTTTAAAGAGACAGTGTCTTTCTCTATCATCCAGATTGGATCACAGCTCACTGCAGACTCCAGCTCCTGAGCTCAAGTGATCCTCCTGGCTCAGCCGCCTCAGTAGCTAGGACTACAGGCATGCACCACCATGCCTGGCTAGTTTTTTTAATTTATTTTTTGTAAAGATGAGGGGTCTTGCTATGTTGCCCAGGCTAGTCTCAAACTCCTGGCCTCATGCAATCCTTTCAACTTGGCCTCCCAAAATGCTGGGATTAGAAGCATGAGCCCCTATGCCCAGCAAGCATCTTTAAAAAAATTAACTATCGTAAAGAACCTATGTTGTCATTATTCTGTTTTGTGCAACACGAGAACACAGCAGGCAGAAGGCCTTTGTGCAACAGTTTGACTTTTCCAGATAGTGGGAGCCTGTCGTGGCTCCTCTGGCCAGCAAGGCCACAGAGCCTTAGCAGCCTGGCCTCGCTTAGTCAGGGCTGTACTTTTCTGTGTTCATGGTGTGTGTTTGAGATCATTTTTTGACCTTTTGAGTTTGTTTGTAATTCGGTAGATTTATTTCTTCCCTTACTGTTGGATTTGAGGAATTCTTGAAACAGGGTGACCTCATATTTCAGGATACTTAACCTCAGATTATATGATTTAGGGTTTCGTTCCTCTGCTGGTGCAGCTGCCTTTCAGCAGTACAAGTGTGTCAGTCATACCAGATTTTGCCCTTTTAGGTTGTGCCTTTATCATGAACAGTTTGATTTTTCCTGACTTGTCTTAAATTATTCAGTATGATTAGTCTCCAACACTGAGGGGGGATATATACATTCAGTCTTGTCTTTTGGGTCTTATGGCTCAATGTTAATCTCAGAGTAACTTACTATTATGGAATAGGTGTTTGTGTCCCCCAAAATTGATATGTCGAGGTAGGGTTGTATCTGATGGGGTTTCTAATGAACTAAGGTCAAATGAGGACATAAGGAAGGGACTCAGATTTGATAGGGTTAGTGTTTTTATATGGGACATCAGAGAACTCACCTACTAGCTCTCAGAACTTCCACATGCCTGCTAAGAAAAGGCCATGTGGGGCACAGCAAGAAGCCAGGGAGAGAGCTGTCACCAGAAACTAAATTGTGGCTCGGCGCCGGTCACTCAGTGGTTATGGCACCAGCCACATATACTGAGGTAGGCGGGTTTGAACCTGGCCCAGGCCTGCTAAACAACAATGACAACTGCAGCAATAACAACAACAAAAAATAGCCAGGTGTTGTGGCGGGCGCCTGTAGTCCCACCTACTTGGGAGGCTGAGGCAAGAGAATTGCTTAAGCCCAAGAGCTAGAGGTTGCTGTGAGCTGTGACGCCACAGCACTCTACCGAGGGTGATACACTGAGACTCTGTCTCAAAATAAATAAATAAATAATAAATTGCCAAAACTTAGATCTTGGATTCTAGCCTCCAGAACTGTGAGAAGATAAATATCTATTGTCTAAGCTGCTCAGTCTGTGGTATTTAGTTGCAACAGCCCGAGCTAATACTCCTGCATTCTGCTACAGCTACATCTTTGGTCCTCCAGCTTGTTTTAGACATTAGGAATCAGAGTGGTCCGCTGTCAGATTTCAGCTTACACTTGCCATATCTGTGCATCTGATTTCTTCTATTTGAAACCAGAGTGGACTTTTAGAGTCAGAAGAGATCGGCTCTTCTAGTGTAGAAGTTTCCTAATTGCATCAGGAGTTAGGAAATCAATTTAATGGGTTGCAGCTAGCAATCTGCTTAAATGAAATGCACTGCCTGTATAGTCTTGCAAGTTGTGTTTACAGCACATGCATACGTGTGTGTGTGTTCTGCATGTACTAAATTGAGATATAAAATGCATTTCTTTCTGTAGCTTGTGGCTAAAAAAATTTAAGTCTACAGCTCTGGTCCAAACTAATCCTTTAGGCCCTCTTAGAATGTCCATGGCAAATCATTATTGTTAGAGTTTGAGGGAGAAAGAATATCAGGATTATGGACCTGAGGGGTCCAAGTTCAGATCTAGAGATTTAAATATCAAAAGGGAAAAATATCCCAGTATCAGAAGAGAGTATGGTCATCTATGTCTCTCAGCAGGCAAAGCAGGGCACCCCAAGAAGACTATACAACAGGGCTGCGGTTGGGGGGGCGACTTGTCATTCTTTCTCTCCTGAGATATATAACCTCACTTACTGTACATAGCATGTTACATATTATAATCATTTTTTAAATGTCTGTGACTGGGCCAAGTTCATAGTTGGCCCTTCATAAATGCTGAGAGGAAGAATGAATAAATGGCATCTTTCTCAGCCTCATTTTAATGACATACATGTTAATGCCATGTCTACTCCTGCACCAGCTAGGAAGTCACCCTGGGTCCCATCAAGGGTATTTGTGGCTTCTGTCATGAACACACTATGGAACAGTCCACTCTAGTCTGTGGAGCCAGCAAATTCTCGTCATGTCTCAAGATGTCAGTAGAATAGGTAGAATTTTTGATTCGTCGTATGGTTTTCTAACTTTGTTGAGTGATAAGAAAGAAGGGGCTAGGATCTGGCACGTCCTAAGAGACAGTGTAAACTGTTAAGTCTCATCTGTTCAGAAAGCCAGCAGTCTAGGTGGAATGGGGGTGGGGGATGCACCTGCAGAGATGACCACAGTGTGTGGCTGTGGGACAGGTCAGCACAGTGAGGCCCTGTGGCAGGGGAACTGCCGCAATCTAAAGGGATTTGGGCAAAGGATGAAGGAGACCTGAGCATCAGCATTAATTAGACAGAGGGTGCAGCATGGGAGTCACATGACAGGGGACAGCTGGACAGCTCCAGTGCAGAGTGGATATTTAGACCTTCTGTTCTAGATAATGGGAATCTCTTTGCTGCTGACATCATTTCAGGCAGTCTGTAGAAGTTGGGAGGAGTGAAAACTGGAGTCAAGACCAACCAGTTGGAAGACTGTTGCCGAGTCCCCAAGTGAGGACTTGCGCTAGGAAGGCGACTCAGGGAGAACCTGTTCAGCTTTTCGATGCAAGGATCCAGGGAAAGGGAGGTTGCCTTTGATTCTGCAATTTTGAGGTTCAGCCCCCGAGAATAACAGTGATTTCTTCCACAGTAATAGGAAACACTTCAAGGACAGGGCAAGATGGCAAGAAATAAATTTTACATTGTGGGTTGTAGAGTTCATAGAGCCCTTGTGGCACCACTTCAGAGAATGGTCTAGTTAGAAGAAAACTCATAATTCATAGATAGACTAATTAAACTTTTCCATGTATTTGGCATTTCCCTCCCTAGACATCTCTTAGCTATTCAGTAAAAAATCAGATGTCATTTAATTTCAGCATATTATAATATTCTAAACCCGGAACCAATATATTTTCAATATTTTTTTCAGCCAGAAAAGGAAATTGTTATTTAACTTGGTTCATAGATGTCATTTAATTTCAGCATATTATAATATTCTAAACCTGGAACCAATATATTTTCAATATTTTTTTCAGCCAGAACAGGAAATTGTTATTTAATTGGGTTTCATTTTAGACAGCAACACGACAAAAGTACTTGTCTGTTTATAAGTCAACTATCAACGTATTAGTTAATACATTTACACAAATGAATGCCAAACAAATGTTTTTGAAGCCTTCATAGTTCAATTAGTATTTCCTTCAGAGCCTCCTCAACTTTATTTCTGTTTTCTTCATTCTAGGTCATTATTCCACAGTGACTTTTGAGAAGCAATTTTCTTAAGAGAGTACAAATTGGATTATTGTCTTTTATTGAATTGAAATTCCTAATGAGACTTTCCACTAATGAGATATTGTAGCCTAGTTTGAGTCATTTAGTTAGCAGTTCCGAATTAGAAGTCATTGATTAAAGCCCCACTAATAACTCAAACAACGTTCAGTAATGAAAAGGATTCCGCCAGGTGCTGCTAACATAGCCATAAAGATTTGTAAAGATAAAAACCAGCAATAGCAGGAATGAGAATTAGCTTGACTGTTAACACATGGTAACATCAAAACGTTTACCCCTCTGTCACTGGTATGTGCAAAATGAACTTGACTTGTCTTCCAGGTCCAGCAAGGCAGCAGTCCCAGGGGACAACATTAACTATAGTACATACAGCCTTGACAGGAAAAAACATCTGGAACGTGAAAAAGTTTCCTTTAACATGATAGGGAGGAAAGATCAGGCTAATTTGCAATTTTTTTTTTAAGAGTAATTGTTTTATATTTTTCCTAAAATATTTTATATTTTAACTGACTTGACAACTTTTTTTCTTTCCAGTTTAAGATTGATGGAGAATGGTGGACGTGGATCAATTATAACCGCTTCCAGGAGCTCATCCAGGAATACGAAGATAGCAGTGGATCAAAAACTTTCAGCACAAAGGATTATATGGCCAAAACTCCTCCCTGGGCATTATTTGGTGCCAAGGAAAGAGGCTTTGATCCCAAGGACACAAGATATCAGAGAAAGAACAGATCAAAGGATATTTCTGGATGTTGAGATTATCTGTCTTCAGGATACTGAAGGACAAAAACCGGATGGCCTCAGAAGGTTCTTGAACCGTACTGCAGTTGTTCCAAAGACAAATTACACGAATTACATTTCATGTAAAGGAGACTGACTTATTGTAAGGCAAAACATGGGGATACAGAGATGGCATCTACACTTGGAATGCTTGGGACAAAGCTCCAGCATTTCTTTTCAGAACCCAGGCCATCTCCTGAATTTCCTTCTGAGAGGAAAATTGTAGGTTTTGGGGGATGGAGGGGGAGGGGGGAAAATAACACAGTTGTTCTAAGAATGTAACTGGTAGTCTTGTGTTATAATCAGTAAGCCTTGCTAAAATGCTATTCATGAGCGTGTTATATAAGAAATAAATATCTGGGCTTTGTGGTCTTTCTGGGCCCTTGGATTTTATGGACAGGCCACTTACATTGAATCGTACTACTACATTGAATTGAACTAAGTGTGTCTACTTTCACTCAGATTCAGAACTTGATCCCTTTCTTAAATCTTAAGATAACACCTCCTGAAGGTAATTTATCACAATTCTCAATTATTTTTAAATACCTTTTAAATACTGCATGGGTTACTTTACATTTATGCTTATTATCAACCTTTTATGAAATCATGTTGGATCTTAAACTGTACTATATCTCATCCCATTCCCAGGCAAGTCACCTCAGAAGGTAACGTGTGGGCTGGAGCAGAGTAAACGCCGTGTTCTGTAAGAGGAATGGCCCATGATGGGCATTGCATAATTAGTCTCACGAACACACTAGGGAACAAGGAATATGGTTTGCTTTTTGTTCAGAAGGTCAAGCTCAGGACTCTTACTACCCCTGGATAGCAGGTCTCCATCATCTGTCGCTCTGTTGACCTCGCTGCTTGACATAGTCTGTATTGTAAGATTCAAGTGTTTTCAGATTGAAAATATCATAAAGCCTCAATTATTTTCAAGTTGTTCAAGTTATTTTAAAATTCTTTTATCTAAAAATTTGAATTAATAAATGAACCTTTTATAAGACTTGTAGCATAAAGTTTCTTTCAAGTTTTTTTTTCTTTTTTTTTTTTTTTTGAGACAGTCTCACTTTGTCACCCTCAGTAGAGTGCTGTGGCGTCACAGCTCACAGCAACTTTAAACTCTTGGGCTTAAGCAATTCTCTTGTCTGAGCCCCCCAAGTAGCTGGGACTACAGGCACTTGCCATAACACCCGGCTATTTCTAGAGATGAGGTCTCGCCCTGGCTCAGGCTGGTCTCCAACCTGTGAGCTCAAGCAATCCACCCACCTCAGCCTCCCAAATGCTGGGATTACAGGCATGAGTCACCGCCACCAGCTGAAGATTTTTTTAATGACAGAGATATTTATGATATAATGCTAAAACATAGAAAACAAAAATCAAGTATCAACTTAGTCATATAAAATCACATGTATGAAGGGGCGCAGGTGAAAAAATATGTATTATAGTAGACGCTCTGGAAGTGGACCACCCAACAGACATAGTCACCATACAGAGGTGGTCAACTTAAGGAACTAGGCCTTCTGTACTGATACACACGTGGTACATGTCCAGTCTATGAAAGTTGGGTCAACTTAAGGAGGCAGTCAGTGTAGACAGGTGATCAGCTTTGGAGGTTCTACTGTATTGAAATCAAAACAGCACAATAAAAGGTAGGAGGAAATACGTTTTCTATTTCTTTTTGGAGTAAACCACCAAGCTTTTTCCTTAAATAAAATCCCAAAATTGGTGTTCAGTCAACTGTTGGAGTTAAAATATATTCAAAACAACGTATTTTGTCAGCTGAAAAGATTATTTCATCTTTTCTGTGGTTCTTTCAGTGCACTGAGTTGTTTTCTCACTTTTTATTTAGATACATACAAACTGATGAACTCCGCCTGGAGCACTATTGATTTAATGCAAGTTACCAGCGACTAATCATGTTGGCCATTAGCCTGCTTGGTGCTTTTGTCCTTTTGTGATTTCTTTTTATTTAATATAATAAAGCATGTGATTTTCACGACTAGGTTTTGAAGATGTTTGGTACGGTGTTGTAAATTCACTGTATTTTCTAGAGGGAAAAAAAAAGCCCCTATTGTTTGGAAGGACCCCTGATGTGTTTTGATTTCTACCCATTGATTTCAGGGATTCTGGCCGTGATATTAGTCAAAGGGACCATAGACTTTCATGTAAAGCAGGCAGGGATGCAGCCGATGCCGGCAAACAGCCTGCTTCTGGGGGAGCAAGGACAGTGTGCATTTGCAGAAAGTCTCAATGATTCTGCAGTGGTTTGATTGCAATTTTGCAATCTCAACAATTCAAATTCTGCAATTCTCTGGGCCTCCTTTATCTTCCAAATTCTTATCAAAGCCATTTAAGCCCCAGATAATGTCTTTGCCTTCCTCCCTTCAATCCATTAAAGATAGTAACTAATTAAGCAGCTAATTGTCTCTTATTCAGGACAACTAGAAATTTATACTCTGTTTTTTTTGGTTTGTTTGTTTGCTTTTTGAGACAGAGTCTCAAGCTGTCCCCCTGGGTAGAGTGCCGTGGTGTTGTATCTCACAGCAACCTTCAACTCTTGGGTTCAAGCGATCCTCTTGCCACAGTTTTTCTATTTTTAGTAGAGATGGGCTCTCAGTCTTGCTTAGGCTGGTCTCAAACTTGTGAGCTCAAGCAATCCTCCCACCTTGGCCTCCCAGAGTGCTAGGATTATAGGCGTGAGCCACTGTGCCCGGCCAGAAATTTATACTCTAATTAGCTATAGAGAAGATGGATAAAATAATTTGGACTGTTGAAAAGTCAAGATTTTTTTTTTTTTTTTTGAGACAGAGCCTCAAGCTGTCACCCTGGATAGAGTGCTGTGGCATCACAGCTCACAGTAACCTCCAATTCCTGGGCTCAAGCAGGTCTCTTGCCTCCGCCTCCCAAGTAGCTGGGACTACAGGCGCCCGCCACAACGCCCAGCCATTTTTTGGTTGCAGCCGTCATTGTTGTTTGGCGGGCCCGGGCTGGATTCGAACCCGCCAGCTCAGGTGTACGTGGCAGGCGCCTTAGCCCGTTGAGCCACAGGCGCCGAGCCAAGATTTTTTTTTTTTAAGCTCCCCTGTGCTTGTGACTCAGCAGGGAGAGGGTCTAAGCTATCCTTCAGTGTATTAACCCCTGCTCAGGTGGGGATGAGGAAATTCAGCCTCACCATTATTAAACCATTTCCCCCTCAGAGAAGGAGAGAGAGGAGGGCCTGGGAGCTTAGTGCAGTCCAGTTCACTCCAGAGCGGCATAGGAGGAATCCTGAAAACATGAGCATAAGGAATAAGGTCCTGCAATGGTTTGAATGTGTCCCCCCAACCAAGCACATGTAGGAAATATAATCCCCAATGCAGCAGCATTGGGAGGAGGGCCTAATGAGAGCTGAGCCACAAAGGTGAGTGAGTGGATTAATGCTGCCATCACCTTGGTGGGTTCATTCCAAAAGGGGGAGTTCTGCCTCCTTTTATTCTCACTCTCACCCTCTCTTGGCCCTTCCTCCTTCAGCCGTGGGATGACAACAGCAAGAGGGCCCTTGCCAGATGCCTGTGCCTTGACCTTGGACTTCCCAGGCTCCAGAACTGTGGAAATGATCACATTTCTGATCATTATAAATTGCTTGGGTTTTGGCCAGGCGCATTGGTCATGCCTGTAATCCTAGTACTCTGGGAGTCCAAGATGGGAGGACGGCTTGAGCTTAGGACTTCAAGGGCAGCCGAGCAAGAGTGAGATATAATCTCTATTAAAAATAGAAAATTTAGCTGGGTGTTGTGGTAGGCGCCTACAGTACCAGCTACTTGGGAGGCTGAGACAGGAGGATCACTTGAACCCAGGAGTTTGCTGTGAGTTAGGCTGATGCCATAGCACTCTAGCCTGCGTGACAGAGTGAAACTCTGTCTCAAGAAAAGAAAAATGGCCTGGTTCAGGAATTCTGTTGTGGCAGTACAAATGGACGAAGATGGGCCCCAGTAATGTTTGTTCCAGCTTAGAGCCCTGAGTGAAGCTGATCGCCTGAGCACTGAGCGGAGGACATTCACATATGTGTGGTTTAGCAGGAAAGAGCGTGCTTCTCAGTTTGTGAGGCACAGGATGGCTGGGGGACTTTGGCCATTTATTTGCTACATACTGAACAGAATTCCTGGCAAAAGACCCCCAAGGAACCTGAAAGGATTTTTGCCAGGGACTTGGGTTGCTATGACTGTGTCTGACCTGGGCCCGACCCAAGGCACCAGAAGGCAGCACATCCTCTACCGCAGTCAGCTTCTGTCCCGTCTTAGGCAGGAAGCTGGAGGTCAATGTGACAAGTTAGTGGACCAGTGGAAGGCAGGCAGCGTGTACGTGGCCCAGGTACAGGGAGCAGGTGAGAGGCACTGGGGCAGGACATCAACAACTGTGTGTGGTGTGTCTCTGGCGGGGGTGGTGTTTGGTGTCACTGATGCAAACGGTGTCGCAGAGCTGTACTTTGGTTGTTCCCTTCTACTCAGCCATCAGCCCACACTGGGTGGTGGTGGACGCATACTCATAGATATGATCATGGAGGCCATTTGGGGAGCCCTTCCGGTGTGCCAGGGATGGTGCCAAACCTGTAGCCCATGGGCTCAGAATTTAAATGCTAGGCACTGATCAGAACCTTCACTCTGTGACTCTACAGCCCAAACCCTATCTCTGTCCCTCTGTCCCATCACCAGACAGGCTGCGGGAGGGTGCTTCTTCCATATGTGTCTGACCATGTCTCCTCCACCGGACCCTCTGATGTCTCCTTCAACCCCTGGGCAAGGCCAGGCTCCTCAACATGACACGTGGCTCCCATTCTGACCTTTGCTCTCAGACACACCTCACTCACTAGTCCTGTGGACTGGCTAGTGGGGGACTTCCATCCCCAGGGCCAGCTTCTACTCGGCTCCTAAATGCAAAATTTTGTTTTTGGGAATCTGTGATTAAAACTTTATACAGACTGTTGTGCTGGCTGGTCAGTTAAAGTACACATTTGTCTTGATTTTTTTTTCATCTAAGGCAATTCAGCAGACAGCTTTTCAACATATTTGCATGATTCATAGCATCTGTGTACATTATTGAGTGAAATGTCACTCTGGTGGCAGAGCATCCTTATTCATGGTGCCCCAACTTCAGGGTCAGAGTCTTGGGCAGGGGGGTTGAAGCTTCACAAATGAGAGAAACAAGACAAAACAGGTAAGTGACTTCACAACACCTACTCAGGTGGCAGGCAGGAGCTCTGACTTCTGGGTTTAAGTTCAAATCATAGGACATTATTACTCATTTCTACTTAACTTGAAATAAATTGATCATTGGGCAATGCCTTCCTAATTTTAAATTTTTAGGTGGTTTTGTACCCTCATTTTTCTGAACTGGTGCTAATAGGAAAAGATGTTGTTTATACTATAGAGTCCCTATGTGCTGTCATGGGCAGGAAAGCATGTGTCAGCCTTGCTACCCCTTCCTGGCCCTGACATTGGCTGTGCCACCCTGACCTGGGTGGGTCCAGACATGAGCAGGATTCAGGCTCAGTCAGCTGGACACCCCCTGGATCCCCTCAAATCAAACAAAAAAGAGGGGCTTCTTTTCCCATTTGGACACAAAATGTAAGGACAAAAGGTCAGAGCTGGAGGCACTCTGGTCCCTGGCTGTGTGCAGAGGCTGATCTGAGGGAGGTGTCAGTCCCCACACTCATGTGTCCCTGAGTACGGCTTTGCCATACACGCCCCAGTTATGGGAAAGACAAATTCTCTTTTTTTTTTTTTCATTTTGGTTTGCTGGAATTGGATTTTATCCCTTGCAGTAAAGACTTGACGAATATAATAGCATATCATCAGCAAAAACCCACCATCTACTGCCCCCCTGCTACTTTCTGAGCACGTCCCCACCGTGTCCTCAGTGATAATTTCCCTCTGTCCTGTTGAGGCTGGTTGGGGAAAGAAATTAACCTCTGGTGAAGCCTCCTCAGCATCCATTCTCTCATCCTCCTAGACCTTCCTCCACGGCGCCTTCACGCTGTCACCTGGCTCTTCTGGTCCCAGCAGCCTGGGACTTAGTGCAGTGATTTTCCCGCCCATGGTTACATGGGGGTGCCAGTGCCATCCCCCCAGGAGCAGCAGGGGCCCGTGGCAGGTGACAAAAATCCCTCCACCCATTCAGTCTCTTGGGAGGGAGTGTTCACCCCGTCTGACTCAGGCCAGAGCACAGAGGGCAGGCACATTCCAACTTGCCACCTCCGTGGCATCCGCAAGCCCCCTTCTCCAGACAGCCCACCACAGCTGGGGTTTTCCAGAACCTTCATCAATAAG
Organism: Perodicticus potto; assembly: GCA_963574655.1. Lineage (NCBI taxonomy): Eukaryota > Metazoa > Chordata > Mammalia > Primates > Lorisidae > Perodicticus > Perodicticus potto. The sequence goes on from CAUYRH010044798.1 coordinate 33,414, forward strand.
ATTGCCCTGCACTCGGATAAATGACCATTCCTGAATGCAGTGCCCTCCTGAATGCTCCTGTTCCTGGGATTGGCAAAGTATGATCCATGAGTCAAACCCCACCTGCTTCTGTATGACCAAGGATATTCATTTCTAGATGGTCCAAAAAATTTAGAGGAAGAATATTTCATGACGTGAAAATTTGATGAAATTCAAATAATTTCGTCTAAAACCCATAGCTCAGTGGTTAGGGTGTTGGCCACATGCGTTGGGGCTGTTGGGTTTGAAACCAGCCAGGGCCTGTTAAACAACAATGAAAACTACAAAATAAATAAATAAATAAATAAATAACTGGGCTTTGTGTCGGGTGCCTGTAGTCCCAGCTACTTGGGAGGCTGAGGCAAGAGAATCACTTAAGCCCAAGAGTTTGAGGTTGCTGTGAGCTGTGACACCACAGCGCTCTACCGAGGGCAACATCATGAGACTCTGTTGCAAAAGAAAGAAAGAAAGAAAGAAATTCAAATTTCAGTGTCCATAACTAAAGATTTATTTTGGAACACGGCCACACCCATTTATGTGTGAATTGTCTATGGCTGCATTCATGCCATGGTGGCAGAGGACGAATCGTTGGGACCCAAGACCACATGGGGGGCCCTTTACAGAAAAAGTTACAGATCCTGTGCCATCTTTTCTCTTTAGCTTTTGGGCAACTTCTCTTCCACTAAAATCTCCTAAGAGAAAGGACACTCCTTACATTGCTCCTGTGTGAGTTCTTACGAGTTTAAAGGAGACACAGAAAGAGGACAATGCTTAATGCCAAGGAAGTAACGGGGAGTGCTGGATTTCAGACATCTGTGGGGGAATTCTTTGGGGTGAGGCAGGCTTCTGAGCCCTTCAAATCACAATGTTTATCAGCGTGTGCTTCAGATGCAGAGGTGGACCCCATGATAGCTGTGGGACTGCTGCTGCGTCTGCCCTGGCCGAGGGGTACCCTGGAGGCTGTCCCTGGCTGGTTCCATCAAGAAAGTGCTGAGCCCTCCCATTCTGTGGACCAGCTGGTGTTTCTGACTGGAGACCTTGCGCCAGGGAGTCTTTGGGGCCACCATGGCAACATCTTACCAGTGTTCTATTTGGAACCCCGAGTCCAGGCCATTGCCCTTGCCCGCAGATTCAACCACCCTGGCCATGATGTGCAATGGAGCTGATCCGTGAGGCCCCCGAGGCCAGGCTGGGTGCTCCTGTGTGAACTGACCTGGATGGACGCTACAAAGGTCTTAGTATTAGTAGTGACTTAAGCACAAAAAGACATTGGGTCACCTCACGTGATGATCCTGGAGGTGATGAGTTCCTATTTGCTTTGGTGGCTCAACTACGTCAATAAGACCCAGACTCTTCCTATCCCTGCATTTTACGGTCCCCATAGCTCTGGGTATTATGACCACATTCCCAGGCAAGGAGGCCAGGGAAGGAAAGGCTCCTCTGTCCAACAGGGAGGGAGCGTCTTTCCCAGAACCTCCAAGCAGACTTCCCCACACAGCTCATCGGCCAGAGCCACGTTTCACGTGTCCTCATCAGGCCAGCGACCAGGACTGTCTTCTCTGCAAATGCAGCTGCACCAGGTGCCTGTGCAGGAGTGGGGGACATGTAGCTCCCATGACTGCCTAAACCCAAGGACAAACACCGGGAAGGGGACACCTAGGGACTTTTGGAGCAGGGAGAAGGCAGCTCCTTCAGTTTTTTTTTTCTCCTTCCAAAGGTGCACTGGAGTGTGACTGACAGGTCTGGGTAGGCAGGGCTGCAGCTCAGCTTTGGGGCTCCACTGCCCTGCTCAGAGCCCTGCAGGGAAGGCCATCCATGGCCAAGAGGAGGGGGTATCACGCTGAGGACCCACCACATGACACCTTAGATAACCAGATTGTCAAGATCAACTCAGGGCCTGTAAAAAGACTCAGATTATTTGGTGGGGACTTGTATGCAGGCCTAAGACGTAGGAATGACAGGCACCAACCATGTTCCCCACCCTGTGCCTCACCTGCCTTCTTTTCCTTCCCCTTCTCAGGAAATCTGAGTAGGAAATGCTGATCTCTGGTGAGCTGCCCCAAATGCTGGGCGTGGCTGGCCCCATAGAGACCTCTGAAGTTGAGGAGCCTGATTTCCACAGTAGCCAGCCTCCCCCTTTCCTCAACCCTTCCCTGCCTGCCTCCAAGACGCTTCTCTCAGGCGTGCTTGCCCTTGAGCTTCAGCCATCTATTTGCAGAAGATGAAGTACAGCTTTGCAGTACTTCTCCAATGGTACTTACTGTATTCATACTTCTCAGTGACACTTACCCTGATTCCTTAACCCTTGCAGGCAGGTTCCCTGGGACCCTGTTCTTAGCCTGTTCCAGCTAATAATGAGGGTCCCCATTCTTGGGTTCATTTTTCCTCCTCCGCCCCAGGTGAGGCTGCTGGAGGTGACAATTCACTCCGGTTACCTGTCTGGCCTCTCTGGGTCTGTCTCCAGCTAACGTGCTGGTAAATAGAGCCCTATGCAGGCCTTCTTTAAAAGGTCTATTACTTTAATTCCAGAAGCTTTTTACAGAAAACAGGCAACAAATACAATGGTAACACACTCTGTCCTCCTCCTAATTATGACAATTCATGACTCAAATCTGAAATTGGTCATTTCTTTGGCCACTACATCCTGTCCCAGTTTTCCCAGCATCCCCTCCAAAAAAGTCAGCTTAGTGTTCCAGAAGCGGGGTGGTGGCACCGATGCTATTCATTATATTAAAAATATTGCTGGGGGGTGGAATCTCACTGCTGTTTGCAATGGGGGTGGGTGAGGGAAGGGCCCAGGCTTATTCCATTAAACCCGCCCTTCTTCCCTGCATGCTCATTCCACTGTGCCATAGCTACTAAAGCAAATAAGTGTTTGTTTAACTGTACTGGAAAATAACAGGATGCCACCCACACACACAAAACCATTGCCTCACAAAACATGCCTACAAATAAAGGGCATGTTTATAGTGCTTGTAGACTTGATCTCGTTAATGAATCACTTCCCCAGCCCGATGGGATCCCCGCTGCAGTTGTCAGGGCCCCCGTGGCATGAGGAAGCCAGAGTGGGCGGGCCTGTGCCTCGGAGCTGCAGGGCAGAGCGAAGCCCCTTTCTCCCCCGGCCGCCCTCCCCCTGTTGCCAGAAGGTTTTCCAACAGATTCTGCCTTTCAGGAGCCTTGACCCCATCCCTCCCTGCTTCAGGTTTCCTCCAAATAAAACCAGACACTTTTCTTTGAAAGAGTACTTTTGTTTTTTCCATTCTGATCAACAAAAAGTCAGGCAAGGTTCAGAAACCCTTTTCCTCCATTCCAGTAATTTCCCTGCTGAGTCCATTCCCGCCTGTTTTCCAACCCAGCCACGCCTCTGAACAAATTCACCTGGGTCAAGGACCCGAGCATTCCCCAAGCGCAGATCCTCAGAGCAGCCCACATGATTCTCAGAGCATTTGACGCCAAGGGCCTCTCCCTCCCTGCCCTCTCCTCCCCAGTCCTCCTGCCCCTCTCTGCTGCTCTTCCTATCAGGTAACGGGGATTGCTCTGTCTCCCTTTCTTTCCAACCCCTACACGCTGTGACCTCGGCTCCCCATCCTGGCCCACTCAGGTCCTGATCACTCTCAGATGGATGGTCCCAAGCCCGGATTCTCCTCTGAACCATACACCTGTTTATCATATTGCCGGAGATCCCCACGGGCTGCTCACACCCAGCAGATCTGATCTCGTGGCCTTCCCATCACCCCCACTGTCACTACCTCAAGTGCAGCCCCTGTGCTCCCCTGGCTGGGCCTGCCCTTCCTGCCTCTAGGCCAGGGGCCCCATAGTTTTGTCGATCGCACACCCCTATCAGAAAAATGAATTGTAGCAGGCCACTCCCAAGGACATACGGGTGTATTCACACATTACATGCATGAACTTTTTACTACTATACTATGAAACATTCACCAAACTAGACATTTAAAGGGATCCAGTACAAGTTCTAGCATTTTCTCTGGCAGCTCTGGGGTTCTTATCCCGCCTGGAATCCCCCCATGCCGGCTTTGGCTGCTCTGGGGCATGCTCCCTGGGTTAGTTCCCTGCAGCTGCTGGAGCAGATCACCACACACTTGGGGTCTTGAAACAGCACAAGTTCACTCTCTTACTGTTCTTTTTTTTTTGACAGAGTCTCACTATGTCGCCCTTGGTAGAGTGCTGTGATGTCACAGCTCACAGCAACCTCAAACTCCTGGACTTAACTGATTCTCTTGCCTCAGCTCCCCCTCCACCCCCCCGAGTAGCTGGGGCCACAGGCGCCCACCACAACCCCCAGCTATTTTTTTGTTGTAGTTGTCATTATTGTTTTTAGCAGGCCCGGGGCCAGGTTCGAACCTGCCTGCTTCAGTGTACGTGGCCAGCTCCCCACACACTGAGTACGGGCGCCAAGCCGACTCTCTCACTGTTCTGAAGGTTAGAAGTTCTAAAAGGTCACTGAGTCCACACCAAGGCGCCAGCAGGGCCGTGCTCCTGCTAGAGGCCCCAGGGGAGAGCCCACTTCTCTTTTTTCCTTTTGCAGTTTCCCGAGCTACCTTCCTTCTACTCCTTGGCTTGTGGCTCCTTCCTCTCTTCACAGGCAGCACAGCATCTTCAGATCTGTGTCCACCGTCACATCACCTTCCTCCTCTTCTGTATCTCAGTCCCCCTTGGCCTCCCTTGATAAGGGCATTCCTGATGACTTTGTTCCCACCCAAAGCAGCCAGGGTAATCTTCCCGTCTCAAGACAGACTCACATCTGCAAAGCCCCTTTGCCACATCAGGTAAGGTTTCCAGGATTAGAACCTGGATATTTGGGGGGGCCATAGTCAGCCTCCCACGCCCTCCCTGCAGCCTGGGTGAGCTAGTTCTCCACAGTGAACTGGCAGAAAGTATGCAAGTCCTTTCCCAGTCAGACTCTAACCACCATTCTAGCCATATTTTCCATCACTCTTTCCTCTTCTCTGCCTCACCACTCCCTAAGACACAGGGCCCACCCACTTGTGGTTCTAGTTTATGTTCGAGCAATATCAAGTGTGTGGAGTCCTGCCAATAAGGCCCTGCGTGTTCACATGTAGGAGACACCTGAAAAGAAACACCTTGGTGGGTGGAACCTGTGGCTCAGTGAGTAGGGTGCCGGCCCCATATACCGAGGGTGGCGGGTTCAAATTCGGCCCCGGCCAAATTGCAACAAAAAAATAGCTGGGCGTTGTGGCAGGCGCCTGTAATCCCAGCTACTCGGGAGGCTGAGGCAAGAGAATCGCCTAAGCCCAGGAGTGGGAAGTTGCTGCTGTGAGCTGTGACACCACGGCACTCTACCCAGGGCAACAAAGTGAGACTCTGTCTCTACAAAAAAAAAAAAAAAAGAAACACCTTGGTAATAAGGGAATGGGGAGGGGACTGGTCTCTCTTTAAAAAGCACGAGAGCACGTACATCACTGCTGGGCAGTCTCCGCACCTGTGGTATATATAGCCACGGGAGAAGTTAGTCAAAGCTCCTCCAGACTGACTGCTGCGCCTTTGAGGTGCTGGGGCGTCTCTGACCTGACTGAGACAACTGGCTCCTGATGGGGAGCCCTACCTCACTGAGGCATAGGTGCTCCCGGGCACCTATGGGGAGCCACACCCCGAGCACAGCGGTCCGCGTCCTGGCAGTTTCATGGGCCGGGGCCGGCAACCTAGCGTCCCGGCTCCGACATACAGGTGTTCAGGCTGTGAACTGACCAAGGGAGCTACATGGACGGAGGTTCACATTGGGGACAGGTAGGTACTTGTTTGGATGTGAGCACAGAGGCAGACCTGCGGTAGAAACCTTCACAGGCACATGCTTAGGAGAGCCCACAATATTATTCTTCACTGATTTTTAAAATTACATAAAGGTGGTATTATTTCTGATTTAGCTATGTGAGCAGAGGGTGCAGCTGTGTACATCCCCGCCTTTGCACTTGCTGCTCCCTTCACCTGGAATGCCCTTCCACCTTTCTCCTTTTCCTGCTCACTCAGTCACCTTCAATACATGCCTCTGAGTATATCACAGCCCCTAAGAAGCTCTCCATCCCTTCCTTGGAGGGAACAATACCTTTCTTTCTACCTCTGTTCTTTATACATATTTCTGATATCATACCTAGCAAGGTATAGCAGTTTATTCATTTAAATGTGTGCCTCCCCTCCCCCACCCAGATGTGCATCCCCTAGCCAGGGATGGTGTCCTTGTCACCTTATTTCTTTGCAGTGCCCAGCTCTGTGCAAAGCCATCATAACTGCTGAAGAACTAACATAGAAATTATTTCCTTTGGCAAGCTCACAGAATAGCAGATTTCTAACTGTGCTAATTATCTTCCCTTCCCTCCTATTCACCCAGTTCTCAGAGCCCTAATGTCTCATGAATACTTTGTAATGGACTCATTTATAAAATCATTTTCTTTTTTAATAAGTCAGAGGTAACTTGTCACATCTATCACTAATGGGCCTCTTTCAAAATGCCTTGGCATCTCTTGTGGTTTTGAAAGGCCCTAAATGGATTTCTGCTGTGAGCAGGACCAAATTATCCTTTCAAGGTATACCAATCTGCCACGAGAACATTTCTAAATGAGTCATAATATCTATATCACAGCTTTCTTTCAGTTGATTAAAAATATTTTGGTATCTTTGATATTTTTGTCTGGCATGTGGTGTCAGCAGACCAGGGCCCCATTTCAAGTGGCTCCCTGGGATGTGCAGTAGTTGATAGTATTTGTCCTGAATATTCACTGTCCTTCTCTGGACCAATCACTTCTGTGTCCTTCCTGGTGCCTCCCCTAGGGGGAGCCATACACTTTCTTCTTGTCCTACTGGCCTCAGGCTTGTCTGTCTCACTTACTGTGGCCAATGGCTTATGAGCAGATATGACAGGTATCTTATCTCAGCACAAGTTTTAAGAACCAGTGAATATTTCTACTAGTTATCTCCCCACTTTGTTGAGAAAATGGGCCATCCCAGATTAGGACTCCTCCTTCAGCTTGTCTCTGCAGAGTGAGCAAGACACTTGCACCAGAGCCGTAGTCTAATGTGAAACTTGAGCAAGAAATAACGCTTTGTGGTTATATGCTCCTGAGAACTTGGAGTTGTTTGTTACGCAGCATAACCTGGCAAAGCTAACCAGTGTAGATTCTCAGGCTCATGCAGAAAAGACAGATCCATATGTCTTGAAGACTCCAAGGAGGTTTTTTTTTGGTTAATTTTTTAAAAACTTTCAGATTAATATGAGGGTACATATGATTAGGTTACATTGTTTGCATTTGTAAGGTAAAGTCTGAGTTGCAGTTGTGTCCTTCACCTGGGAAGTGTGCCATATACCCGTGCATTGTACCTGTTGGGTGGAAACTCATCCAACCCCTTTTTCTCTCCCCCTTCTTGAATTTAATTTAGTATTCCTTAATGTGGGCCTGTAGTTGTTAATCTCCTAGTTTCAACTTAATATTGAGTACATATTAATGGGATGGTCATTTCTCTTTACTTAGAAGAGTGTTCTCCAAATCCTTCCAGGTATCTTACAAAAGATACAAAATTTCCATTTTTTTTATGGCTGAATATTATTCCATGGTATACATACCACACTTTATTAATCCATTCCTGGGTTGATGGGCACTTGGGTGTTTCCACATCTTTGCAATTGTGAATAGAGCTTTTATAAACATTTGAGTACAAATATCCTTACAGTAAAATGACTTTTTTTCTTTTGGATAGACACCTAGTAATTAAATTGCTAGAACAAATGGAAGGTGTACTTTGAGTTCTTTGAGGAGTCTCCATACTTTTTCCATAAAGGCTGTACTAGTTTGCATTCCCACCAACAGTGCATGAGTGTTTCTAAAGAGGTTTTCTTACTAGCCTATTGAATCACAGGACACCTGCCAGTTTACTAAAAGGGCCTATATGTTGAAGAAGACTCATGCAACCTTCCAAAACTCCATTTTCCCATGGCACCATGTCAAGATCTCTCAGTTTCAGCATCTATTCCTTCTATCATCATAGCAACCTATCTTCTGAGATCGGAGAGACAGTATCCTCAAAGAGATGGAGAAGATAATTTTCATTTCCTCCTCTGACTTAGGAAATCTCATCTTATTCTCTGTAACTTCATTGTCTGGGGTAAAGACGAAGGTGAAATGTTCTAAAGCAAAGGGGAGTGTAGATCAGGGGATCTGCCTGCATATGAGGAAATGTAATATCTCAGGAGTTACTGGGCCGGCCACTGGAGGAAAAGGGGAGGAAGGATGCTCTGGGGCAGGTGTGACTGAGAAGGGTTTGCATCTCTGGGGGGGTTCTAGAAGAGCTCCCCCAAATCCAACAGAGCTACCTTTCAGTTGCTCTTGATGTGGTGCCCTGTTGGGTGTGGGACTTGCTGGGGGTCTTCATTGCAAGATCACCCACATCTTTGAATCAGCAGCCCCAAACATTCTGACAAATCATATGTCCTTTGAACTGAAACAAGTGCACACAGCCTCCTCTCCATCTTACCCTTCCCTTCTTCTTTTTTTTTTTTTGTAGAGACAGAGTCTCCCTTTATCACCCTCGGTACAGTGCCGTGGCGTCACACAGCTCACAGCAACCTCCAACTCCCGGGCTTAGAGGATTCTCCTGCCTCAGCCTCCCGAGTAGCTGGTACTACAGGCGCCCGCCACACACCCGGCTATTTTTCTTTTTTGCAGTTCGGCTGAGGCCGGGTTTGAACCCGCCACCTTTGGCATATGGGGCTGGCGCCCTACTCGATGAGCCACAGGTGCCACCCTACCCTTCCCTTCTTGCATGGAAGTCTTGGTGGGGATTTTGTTTTTCACCAAAAGATAGACCTGGATTTTTTTTAAAAAGAAGATTCTTTTTGAGACATAATTTCACTTTGTCACCATTGGTAGAGTACTGCGGCATCATAACTCATAGCAACATCAAACTCTTGGGCTCAAGCGATCTTCTTGCCTCAGTCTTCCAAATAGCCGGGACTATAGGTGCCAGCCACAACACCTAGCTATTTGAGATGGGGTCTCGCTTTTGCTCAGGCTGGTCTAGAAATCTTGAGCTCAAGCAACCCACCCACCCCAGGCTTCCAGAGTCCTAGGATTACAAGTGTGAGCTACCAAGCCCCAGCAAGCTCAGACTCTTGGACTCAAGCGATCTTCTTGTCTCAGCTTCCTGAGCAGCTGGGACTACAGGCACTTGTCACAACACCTGGCTAGTTTTTCTTTTTTAGTAGAGACAAGGTCTCATTTTGCTGAGGTTGGTCTCAAACTCCTTGGCTCAGGTGATCCTCTTACCCCAGCCTCTCAAACTGCTAGGATTATAGGCATGAGCTAGCCCACCCATCCTAAAAGAGAAGATTCAATGTCCCTAATCTTTAGGAAAATTCAAATCAAAACCACAATGAGGTACCATCTAACTCCAGTGAGAATGGCTTTTAACAAAAAATCCCTGAACAATAGATGCTGCATGGGTTCAGAGAGAAAGGAACACTTATACACTGTTGGTCAGACTGCAAATTAGTACAACCCTTATGGAAAATTGTACAGAGATACCTCAAAGTACTAAAAGTAGACCTACCATTCGATCTATCAATCCCACTATTGCGTATTACCCAAAGGGAAAAAAGTCATTTTATCAAAAAGACACATGTACCCAAAGATATATTGCAGCACAATTCACAATTACAAAGATGTGGAATCAACCCCAGTCCCCATCAATACAGGAGCCATGAACGGATTAATATATGTAAACTACAGAATATTACTTAGCCAAAAAAAAAAAAGTGAACTAATACCTTTTGCAACAACCTGGATGGAACTGGAGACCATTATTCTAAGTGAAGTATTGCAAGTGAGGGGAAGGAAAAACACAATATATACTCACCATTAAACTGGAACTAATTGATCAACACCCATGTGTATATTTGGTAGTAAAACTTGACAGTGAGTAAGCAGGTGGTATTAGGTAAATTCACGCCTAATGGGTACAATGCACACTATCCAGGTAGGGGGTACACGTATAACTTTGACTCAACCTGCACAATAGCAATTCACTGAACCAAAACATTTGTACCCCCATAATATCCTGAAATGGGAAAATAAAATATAAAAATAAAAGAGAAGATTCGACCCTGGGCATTGGAAGTCAATGGCCTTCTAACTTCCCACAGTCACACCTGACTCAGAATAAACCTGGGCAGGTGGGAGCACTGACACGTGTCTGTGGGGTACGGACACGCTCTCTCTGGCCAGCGTGGCTGTGATACGCAGAGGGGCTCAGTCACGTGGCCCGCAGGTGGGGAGGGAAGGTGGAAGCAGACCCAAGGCTGCTGCCAGCAAATTCAGACAGAGGTGCTGGTGGAACACTCCATTCCAGCTTCCTCAGGGGCCGGCAAGCTCACTGCCCAGATGTCACACAGCCATAGAGGGCCCTTCCACGGCCACCGAGGTGGCGATGGGAGCCCCAGGGAGGCAGAAAGCCCCCTCACTTCTCTCTCTGATTCTGGAAACTGCCTCCGACAGTTTCATTATCCTGGGCTGATAAGATGTTACATTTCCTTTCAGGTCCAAATGGAAATTAGATGGAATAAAATGCTCTAGAATTATTTGGTACTTTTCTCTTCTGATTCCCAATAGCCCTCTGAATCTGGTCATCTCATCACTGGCACGGAACAAAAATGTACAAACGTTAATGGGGGATTTGGTCTCCGTCCTTTCCTTATTCCACAACACCCGAAGCACGTCCTTGAGAGAGAACCGTTTCCATTTTGTCACCAATAGATGGACTGCATAAATTAATTGAAAGGCTTTGAGTTATTTCTGAAGAAAAACAAAAAGAATTGTGTTCCTATTTATGATTGATTTCAATCAGTTTCCTCTCGTCTGTTTTTCTGGGGGGAAGCATCATTCAAGAGACCACGGGGCTTTGATTGTTCTGAGATATATAGGATGCTCTTCCTACCCAGAGATGGGCAATGTGGTTCCATTTTATGAATCAAAGTGGACATTCTCGTCTCTCTTCCGTGTAGAACAAGGACCTGGGTTGGGCACTGGGATGCTATATTACTTGGTTCCTCTTTGGGACTGTGAAAAGAGCCCCCCACTCCGACAATGTACTTTTGCCTGTGGTCACAACTCCTGTCAGAGGCTTCTCAGGCTCCTGGCTGTGGTGGAATGGCAGGTACATTTTTGCCAAAATAATTTTCTATATTCTAATGAAAGGCAGCATGATGAGGGTTAATAATGTGCTCATTTTCTGAAAAGGTTTGGAAGTGAGGTGTTCAAGAAATTAAACAGAGTTATGTAACATTTAATGACAGGATTTGTTCTGAAAAATGCATTGTTCTGAGAGTTTATCATTGTGTGAACACTGTGGGGTGCGCGCTTACACAGGCCTGGATGCTACAGCTCCCTGCACCCCTAGGCTATGTGGGATGGCCTTGTGCTCCTAGACTGCAAACCTGTACAGCCTGTTACTGTACTGAATACTGTAGGCAATTGTAATGCAATGATACATATTTGTGTATCTACACATACTTATAAACATAGAAAAAGTACAATAAAGATACAGTATAAAAGACAAAGAAAAGCATAGGGCATTTGCCAGGAATCCAGCTTGCAGGAGTGGAAGTGGCTCTGGGAGAGCCAGTGAGTGTGTGTGAAGGTCCAGGACATTGCTGTCACTACTGCGGGCTTTACAGACACTGTACACTATACCGCACTAAATTAATAAAGAATGATTTTCTTTCTTCAGCAGTAGATTAACCTTTGCTTACTGTAATTTTTGAACTTTATAAACATTTAAGTTGTTAACTTTTGTAAAAACACTTAGAATAAAACACATTGTTCAGCTATACAAAAATAATTTCTTTATAGCCTTTCTTTAGCCTTTTTCCTATTTTAAATTTATTTTTTTTATTTTTGCTTCTTATGCTTTTGTGTTAAAAGCTAAGACACAAACACGCACATTAGCCTTGGCCTACACAGGGTCAAGATCATCAATATTGCTGTCTTCCACCTCCACGTATTGTCCCACGGGGAGGTCTTCAGGGCAAACAGCATGTAACCACACACACGGAGCTATCCTATCCCTTGATAAATGGAATCATAATATGCAATCTCTTTTTTTCTTTTGGTCTGGCTTCTTTATTTATTCTGAGATTTATCCACATTGTGTGTATCAACAGTTCATTCTTTGAGCTTGCTGAGTAGCGGTCCAGCATATGGATACCACAATTTGCTGTTCCTTTCATTTTGTTAGTAGATATTTAGGATGTTTCCAATTTGGGCCGATAACAAATAAAGCTTTTTTTTTTGTTTTTTTTTTGTTTTTTTAAAGAGACGGAGTCTTACTTTGTTGCCCTTCATAGAGTGCCATGGCATCACAGCTCACAACAACCTCCAGCTCTTAGGCTTAGATGATTCTCTTGCCTCAGCCTCCTGTGTAGCTGAGACTACAGGCACCCACCATAATGCCCGGCTATTGTTTTGTTGCAGTTTGGCTGGGGCTAGGTTCAAACCCATCACCCTCGGTATATGGGGCTGGCGCCCTACCCACTGAGCCACAGGAGCCACCCAAATAAAGCTGTTATGAACGTTGATGGATGAGTCTTTCCATGGACATAAGCTTTCTTTTCTTTTGGGAAAATACCTAGAAATGGAATGGCCATATCATAAGGAAGGTATATTGTCAAACTCTTTTCCAAACTGTTTGTACCACTTGACATTTCTACCTTTAGTGTATGAGAGTTCCAGTTCCTCCACATCCTTGGCAACACATGGTATGTTTTCGTCATTATAATATATATATGTTATGGTATGTAATGGTATCTCATTGTAGGTTTTTTTTTCCACATCCACTTACCCTAACCACTGAAAATTTAGAGAATCAGAATCACACCTGTCCAGGGCCTGGTAGTATACTCTTCGTCATAGCACCTGTGCTTCTGAGGGACACTTCACTAGACACCTGTGTAAGTGCTTCAGCTCTCCCCAGATTGGCGATGTAGATGTCTCAAGTGTGGTCACATCAGCATCAACGTCCCCACATACTCAGGGCTCAGAATTCTGGTTCAGTACCACTTCTCCACCTTCCCTTATATTTCACACGGGTCTCACAGCCAGCGGCTAAGTCTCCCCTGCCCACCCCCACCAAATTCTGGAAAACCTTAGTGTGCCTTTTTATAGCTCCTCCTCCTCAGCTCCCTTCTGGAAGGCAATCAGGATGTTTAAGCTCTTCTGGAGCTCCCCCTTCTTCCCGTGGTTCATCTTGTCTTCTCTCTGTTTAGCAACCCAGGTCATCTCTGATGCCAAGAAGTCTTCCCTTTGGTCTAAGACCTTCCCTGTGATCTTCAGCTATTGCTCGACCAATTCTTAGTCTCCTTAATACTCGAGAGGTTGTCATACTCCTGCTTCAAGAGGGTCTGGTGAGCCTCCATGCCATTGGCCCTGTGAACTCCCCAGCCTGGGTATCATAAGCAGGCCAGTGCCAGGCGTGCCTAGGTGGACCCTTGCCCCTTCAGCCATCTCCTACCTGTCCCACTGTACGGGTCTGGGGTCTCAAAGTCCCATCCCAGAAGAGGTAGAGGACTGGTCAGGTCTCTTTGTCCAGCTTGTATATCTCAGCTCCATGCTCACCTTATCACCATAATCTGAGATCCCCATCTCTGCTACCAGCAGGTCATGGCTGGGGGCTGAGTTTTCAGCAAGACCTGGGAACTCATCCTGCTTCTCACAGTAGGGGTTCTGTGTGTCCAACTCCACCAAGATGAACTCGCTTTTGGGAATGACCTTATAAAAAGCAATGGTATCCACAGAAAGGATGCCTTTGGTGTACAGGCCACTGCCTCCATGGGGAGCACAGAGGTGCTGGAGGCCCAGAGGAAGAGCAGGCGGGACACAAAAGCTGTGCAGGGGACACGGGAGGTGGGAAACCTGGATGTGGAGAACCTCACTGTAGTTTTGATTGGCAATTCTGTAATGACTAATGACGGTGAGTATCTTTTCATCTGCTAATTTGTGTATCCATATATCTTCTTTGGTAAAATTGGGTTGCTTGCCCATTGATGCGTTTTGAGAGTTTTTAATATATCTGGATACAAGTCTCTTATAAGATATATGCTTTGGAAATATTTTCTCCTAGTCTATGGAATTTAAAAAATTTCTTGTAATAATGTCTTTTGAAGGTCAGAAGTTTTCAATTTTGACAGTATTAATAAATCATTTTTTAAAAAGATTATGCTTTTGGTATATTTAAGAAAGTTTTGCCTATCTCAAGGGCACAGAGATTTTTCTCTAACATTTTCTCTTAGAATTTTTATAGTTTTAGGTCTTATGTTTAGGTCTCTGATCCATTTAAATGAATTTTTGCATATAGGGCTAGATATGGATCAAACTCCCTCCTTTCTCCTTCCCCTACCACCTCTGCACATAGACATCCCACTGTCTCAGCACTATTTGTTGGAGAGACTACCTTTTCTTCCCCAAATTGCCTTTGCACCTCTATAGAAAGTTGGTTTTCTCAGAAGAATGAGAAGATAAGCTGAGGATTGGAAGAAAATATTTGCAAAAGACATGTCTGACAAAGAACTGTTATCTAAAATATATTAAAGGACTCTTAAAACTCAATAATAAGAAAACAAACAAGTCTATTAAAAAATGGGCCTAAGACCCTACTCAACATCAAAGAAGATATACAGATGGCAAATAAGCATGTGACAAAAACATCCACCACACACCTGATAGAATGACTGAGATTGGAAACATCAACAAACCAAATGCTGAAAAGGACGTGGAGCAACAGTAAATCTCATTCATTGCTCATGAGAATGCAAAATGGTGTAGCCATTTTTTTTTTTTTAAGAATAAAGTAAGAACTTTAATAATGATTGACTATCTCACCGATTTGGTTGAAGCAAACTGTAAGTCATGACCCAATGTATTAACAATAGAGAAAAAGTACGTACTACTATCAATAAAAACCTCTACCATGAGCCCACTACAAGCCTCGTATGTACTAGGCACTAAACTATATACTTTACAAACATTTATAATCATAAAAGATAAGTATTTTCCTGATATTATAAAGAAATGAACATGGAATGATTAATGAACTTAACAAAGATTACACAGCTTGAATGGTATGAAGCTAAATCAATATTTATGACATCCTTGGTTAACCTCTACAATAAATAATCTTAAACCCTTAAGATTAATTTTGTAACTCTATTATTTACAATAATGATGTATTGTAATTGATGTATTATAATTGATGTTTCCTTCTAAAGCTTTTTGTGAGTTAAGAAAAAGACAAAAAGACGATATTCATATCTAATGGTAACATTTCATTTCCAGCTATGTGATTTTTTTTAGTACAGGCAGCACTGTCAGTTGGGCCTTCTTATCATTATAGCACAGATACGACGTCCACAGAAAATAGTGATAACAACTATAATTAACTGGGTCCCTACTATGTGAATGACACTAAGCTACAGGAAACCTGACTCCAATGCCATAATCAGTGCAACGCTACTTATTCTTCCGTGATACCCTTGTGGTTCAGCAGCTGTCTAAATGGAAATTCGTACCAATGGAATAGGGTATAGAAGGACTTCTAGATGGCTGACCCCTTTGAGGAATTTTATATTTACTTCCAGTCATTACACACATGTGGGTGATAGAGAAAGAGAGAAATTGGGAAGGAAGGAGGGAGGAAAGGAGAAAGAGGGGGAGAGAGAAAGAGAAAGAACATAAACTATTTACCTCCTAGCTTACTTTTCTTTATTCTGTCCTTATCACCCACAACTTCCTCTTCTTGTGGCATCTGAGATAATTTCTGCGTAAACAACTTCTCTAGAGCTTGTGCCATTGTTCTTAGGAACAATGTCATCTCCAGGCTTCTTGTATAAATAGCAATTTGAGAACAGTGCATTAAAGTCTTCTATACATTCTGAAGCCTTCACATAATATTTATTCTCTAAGAGCTTCTTAATTGTATTTAAATCCATTGGGTTTTTAATAATGGTATTATAATCAGGCAACTTTAGTTTCATGGCATCCTCAGGATGTTGAAAAGGCCAAAAAAAACTTTGCTTTTAGAAAGCCTTCAGGACAACTTTTTGTAAATACTGCACTTGATTTGTTAATTGCCCATTCTTCTCAGTATTTACAGACTCTTTTGGAGCAGGGTTGGAGCAGGGTTAACAATAGCTGTTTGTCAACTTGAGAGAGCAAATCCTGATATTCTTATGTTGTCTATAAGTACATTTTCCTTTTCTATACAAGTAGTAAAAATTATTTCCTTATGTATGCCTTAGACTTGGATGGTTTAAATTATTTCACCATTTCACCCTGTCTTTCAGCCTGTCAAAAACACAAATTGAGGGTTTAGCCAGAAGAGTCTATGAACTCCTAGTTGGTTGTTAAATCCAATGGGTTATTTGCGTATCTTCTCTTACTTGATCTCTCGGCAATTTCTATCACTAGACTATTATGACTATCTTAAAGCTGTCCTCTAGTTTCCAGGATACCATTTTCTAAATTCCATTTGTTCATTTATTAATTTATTAAATACATACAAGGCACCTACAGAGACTGACCTTTTGTGTCACTGAATCTGTAAGTCAGTTCTCACGGCTCCTTCTTACTCTTCCATTCTCAATGTTGGAATGCTCGGAGGCCTTGGAGCTTCTCCCTATTTATACACTCTCAGGAGCACATCCAGTCTCAAGGTTGGTCTGCTTTGGGTTCTCAAACTTGTCTATCTTGAACCCCAGACTCATATATACGACTGCTATTGAGTATTTCCACTTAGAACGTCTAGTGTATTAAATAAACAATAATAAAATATTTTTCAACACTAAAAGGAAATGAGCTATCAAGCCATAAAAAGACATGGAGAAAACTTAAATGCATATTACTGAGTGAAAGAAGCCAGTCTGAAAAGGTCGTTTCCATACATGTCAAACATATGACATTCTGGAAAAGACAAAGCTATGAAGACAAAAAAAAGATCAATGGTTGCTGGGATTGGCGGGGGATGAATAGGTGGAACACAGAGGGTTTTAAAATTTTTTTATTTTATTATTTTATTACTGTTTCAGGTTAATTTGAGGGTACAAGGAATTAGGTCACGATATTTGCATTTGTTAGGTAAAGTCCCTCTTATAATTGTGTCCCAACCCCAAGAGGTGTGCCATACACCCTAACATTGTTCCATTAAATGGGTGCACATCCATCCCCTCTCCCTTCTCCCTCATTCCCCTCAGCCCCCGCTTTGAATTGATTTGAGTTTTTCTCTTATGTGGGCATGTGTTAGATCATCCACTGGCTTCATATTAGTATTGATTACATTGGATAGATTCTTGTTTCTCCATTCTTCTGATACTTTACTAAGAAGAACAGCACAAAGGATTTTTAAGGTATTAAAACTACAGTAGAACCTCCATAGTTGACTACCTCCCTGCATTACACTGACCACCTCCTTAAGTTGACCTAATTTTCATAGACCAGACAGGCACCACATGTACTCGATGGAAGTCCCTGTGTTGACCACTTCTGTACGTTGATTGGTTTGTCACAGACCCTTAGGTGGTCAACTTACAGAGCTTCTCCTGTACTCTGTATGATATTATAATGGTGGATTCATGACATTCTACATTTGTACAAACCTTTAGCATGTATAGCACCAAGGGGGAACTTTAATGTGAACTACAGGCTCTGGGTGTATGTGATGTATCAGCGTGTAGGTTCACCATTGTAACAACCATCCCACTCCGGTGGGAAATGATAGCAAGGGAGGCTGTGGGTGTCTTGAGGCAGGGGGTGTATGAGAAATCTCTGTGCCTTCCATTCAATTGTGTATGAACCTAAAACTGTTCTAAAAACCTGTCTCTAAAAAATAAGTTGTCCATATACATGTATGTGCATGTCTGTTTCTAGACTCTTTACTATTCCATTGATCTATTTGTGTATATTTACTCCACTATCGTGTTATCTGGTTATAATACATTTATAGTAAGTTTTGAAATCAGGACACGTGAGTCCTCCAGGTTTTTCCTCTTCAGTGCCTCTTGCAATTCCATATAAATTTGAAAATTGTCTTTTCCATTTCTGCGAAAATGTTGTTGGAACTTTGACAGGGATTAGATTGAATTTATAAACCAATCTGGGAAGAATTGATGCATTAATATTATTGTGCCTTGACCCATGAACAAGATATATTTCTCCATTTATTACGTATTCTTTAATTTCTCTCAGCAATGCTTTGCAGTTTGCAGCAGACAGATATTTCAGTTTTATTATTTTGTCAGTTTTATTGGTTAGTTCATATTTTTTGATGCTATGTACTTGGAATTGTATTTCATTTATTTCATTTCCAGCGGTTCTTTGCTAGTATACAGAAACACAATTGTTTTTTGTATATTGATCTTGTATCCTCCAACATTGCTAAACTCACTTGTTATTTTGTAGATTCTGTGGATCATGTCACATGTGAACCAAGCCAGTTTTACTTTTTCCTTTCTAATCTGGATGACTTTTGTTTCATTTTCTTATCTTATTTCACTGGTTAGAACCTCCGGCTCAATGCTGAATACAAGTGGTAAGAGTAGAAATGATTGTCATTTTCCTGATCTTAAAGGAAACCACTCACGATTACGTGCAATTTGGTATTTTGTAGATGCCCTTTGTCAGGTTAAGGAAGTTTCTGTCTCAAAAAACAAAAAACAAAAAAAACGAAGAAAAAATAAGCACATATCTACTCCACAGGTTCACATAGAAGATAAGAACCTTTCAATGGTGTATTTCTATTTCTCTCAATTTTTATATTATGTTACCCTATATTTCTTTTACATATGCTATAAATTCCACAATATATAGAGTTTTAATTTTTGGATACATTGTCGATTTTGTTTTTCAAATTACTATTTTTTTTTTATTTTTGCCAAGGATCCAATAAGGAAGGAGTATTAAGAGATATATTTTTATTTAAATTATATTTACCACTTTCAATGCTCTTCACTCCTTTGTGTAGTTCCATAAGTTCATTGGTTTCCTCTTCCTTCGGCCTGAAGGAATTCCTTTAATACATTTTTTGTGTTTCTGACCTAGCACCATGGCTCATGCCTGTACTCCTGGCACTCGGGGAGGCTGAGGTAGGAGGATTGCTGAAGCTCGGGAGTTTGAGACCAGTCTGAGTAAAAGTAAGACCCTGTCTCTACTAAAAATGGAAAAATTAGCCCAGAGTTGTCATGGTAATCTCTAGTCTCAGCTTCCCTGGAGGCTGAGGCAGGAGGATAGCTTGAGTGGAGGAGTTTGAGGTTGCTGTGGGTGAGGCTGACACCACTGCACCCTTACTCTGGACAATAGAATAAGACTTGGTCTCAAAAATAACAAAACAAAACATTCTTGTATTGGGAATCTGCTGATAATTAATTCTTTAAGCTTTTTTTAATGTCTGAAAATCTATTTCATCTTTGTGTTTTAAAGATATTCTTGCTAGATATGGAATTCCAGGCTTTCATCTTTTTCTGTTTAATTAAGTAATTAATTAATTAATTAATTTGAGACAGAGTCTCACTATGTCACACTCGGTAGAGTGCCATGATGTCACAGCTCAAAGCAACCTCAAACTTCTGGGCCTAAGCAATTCTCCTGCCTCAGCCTCCCAAGCAGGCAGAACTACAGGTGCCCACCACAGCCATTTGTGCCAGCTATTTGTTTTATTGTTGTTGCAATTGTCATTGTTGTTCAGCTGGCCTGGGCCAGGTTAGAACCCTCCAGGCCTCCGCGCATGTGGCCGGCACTGTAACCACCGTGCTATGGGTGCCGAGCCTCTGTTTAATTATTTTAAAGCTATTGCTCTATTGCCTTCACATTTGCTTTACTTCTGATAAGAAATCTGCTGTCATTCTTATCTTTGTTCCTATGCATACAGGATGGCCATAAGTTTGTGTGCAGTTTTAAATTGCACTCTATTTTAAATTGCACATGAACTTTATGGCCACCCTGTATAACATGTCTTTTTCCCCCTCTGACTGCAGCTTTTGAGTTTTTCTTTTTTATCCATGGTTTTGAGCAATTTGATAATGATATGCTTTGGGGATCACTTTCTTTATGTTTCTTGTTTATAATATTAATTACAGTTAGAAAATTCTGAGCTACTATTTCTTTAAATAAGTTTTTTTTGTCCCTTCCTCCTTTGGAGACTACAACTACATGCATATTAGCCACTTGAAGTTGTCCTCCAGATCACTGATGCTGTTGTCATTTATTAAAATTATTTTTTCTCTGTGTTTTATTCTGGATAATTTCTCTTGCTACATCTTTAAGCTTAGTCCCAGCCACCATAATTTTCATCTTAGATATCGTAGTTTTCAGTGCAGAAATTGTAGTGTTCATATCTAGAGTCTTCTTTATATCTTCTATGTCGCTTCCTAACATTTTGAACTTATGGAATACAATTATAATAACAGGACAAAGGAGGCGACATCTGCTCCACTCTGGCAGCTGCTGAGGATGGCAAAGCAGTTTTTTTTTTTGAGGCAGAGCCTCAAGCTGTCACCCTGGATAGAGTGCAGTGGCATCACAGCTCACAGCAACCTCCAATTCCTGGGCTCAAACGAGTCTCCTGCCTCCGCCTCCCAAGTAGCTGGGACTACAGGCGCCCGCCACAACGCCCGGCCATTTTTTTTTTTTTTTGGTTGCAGCCGTCATTGTTATTTGGCGGGCCCCCGGGCTGGATTCGAACCCGCCAGCTCAGGTGTACGTGGCTGGCGCCTTAGCCGGTTGAGCCACAGGCGCTGAGCCGGCAAAGCAGTTTTAATGTCCCCACCTGCTAGTTCTAATGTCTCTGTCAGGTCTGGGTCATCTTCATTGGATCGCTTTTTCTTCTCATTGTGGATCCTGTTTCCCTGATTCTTTCCATGCTTTGTCATCTTTGGATGCAAATTTTATCTTATGGATGATGAGGACATATATATATTTTTTGAGACAGAGTCTCACTTTGTTGCCGTGGGTAGAGTGCTGTGGCATCACAGCTCACAGCAACCTCCAACTCTAGGGCTTAAGCGATTCTCTTGCCTCAGCCTCCTGAGTAGTTGGGACCACAGGTGCTAGCCACAATGCCTGGCTATTGTTTTGTTGCAGTTTGGCCCGGGCCGGGTTTGAACCTGCCACCCTCCGTGTATTGGGCCGGTGCCCTACCCATTGAGCCACAGGCACCATCCCCTGATATATATATATATATTTTTTGAGACAGCCTCAAGCTGTCACCCTGGATAGAGTGCCGTAGCATCACAGCTCACAGCAACCTCCAATTCCTGGGCTCAAGTGAGTCTCCTGCCTCCGCCTCCCAAGTCGCTGGGACTGCAGGTGCCCACCACAATGCCCGGCCATTT